>LUCM01010362.1:249544-326334 GCA_008360955.1 Fasciolopsis buskii
ACAGACATACATACATACATACATACATACATACATACATACATACATACATACATACATACATACATACATACATACATACATACATACATACATACATACATACATACATACATACATACGCCTATCTCCCTGAGTTTCTTCCTTTTTCTGCGCTTGTGCGATCATTTGTTTACCACAGACGCACGAAAACTCGTATGGTAACGGTAAATTGTTTTTGCTCTTTGTTGCAGGAATTTAGGAACACTAGTCTGCAGTTGACAGTTTAGTCGCATAAATCAAACGAATTTAACAATGGCATTACGTGCTTTTACAGTGAAACATTTAGGTCTAGTTATACAACGCACTGATTACCAATTAATTCCCGCGGGAACCGAGAGATCTTTCAAAAGTCAGCCGGACCAACTTCACTAAGCAGTATTTGCGCCAAACGTAGTTTATCAACACGGCTAAGATTTTTGCATGTTAACAGGTCTCCTGTGAGACGATGCCGAGGTGAGTTTTGTCCCAAAACCAGTATACCCCCTTCAACTCTTGGTATGTGCATTTTAGCTGCTGACATCTTTAATGACAATGAAATATTTTGTCTACAATTTGACTTATGTTTGTCTCCTGTGTAATATCTCCGAAATTTATTAGGAACCAGATGGTTGGTTCATCGAAAATAAGAAATTCCTTCTCCGCAGCCAAAAAGTTGGCACCCAGACTTATTCATCCCTTTTCAGCATCTTTTCTCAATTGCAAGCATTACTCACTTTTATTAATAGCTCCCAGTACGGAGCCATCCCACATGACGCTATTCCGGGGTTCATTACTGCGACCGATTTCACAAATTTTAACTCGGAGGGTGGGAGCCAGTTTCTGACTTTATTTATTCACAATAAAACAGACGGCAGTTACACCAAAACGAGACACACAGACACCGTTCTACATCAACACTGACTCACACACATGAACAGATAAGAAACAAAGTGAAAGATGTTACGCTCATTGGGGAGGGCTGAGAGTAGGAAATAATGGGGAGGTATTGTATATTATCATTTTGCAATTTGTTTCATTTGTGCTTTGGCTTTCCCAGCTCCACCTACATTATTTACATTAGCTGACAGCACTACAAACAGATTAACAGGACTGTAATATCATGTGCTGCATAGGATGCGCTAATCCGACTGTATGATGTCACTTTTCATTAGCTCAGAACTTTTCCGTCAATGACTGACTGTTCTTCTTTTCCAGGACAGTTTTACTTCAGCCCACTTGGACTCTGCCCCGCTACCCCTCCTTTGGTGCTGAACTTGGTCTGCAAACCAACTTCGGGCTTTCGGTAAAACCCCAGAGTCTATCGGGAAGGATGGTTGGTGTGGCCTTTTCGGCCTGTGTGCTCCCTTTCATCAAAATTACACCCCCTGAGTGAGACGTTTAATCAGTCCATCCGACCGCCATAGGGTGATGATAACGCGATTCTAACACTGCTCCTGCTGAGCTATCGCTTTGCTTGGCCGGGGATAGCATCTGTTGACCTGTTTTCACCTTGGTTCATTTTGTTTCCCACCCTGTACCGCTACTGTCACTACTGCCCAGTCTCGAGAAGCACCTGCTTTAGATTATGCGAGACATCAGCCGGTCTTCGCAAATTCACTTATTCCATAAAGAGGCAAATAGAATGTAATGTGTGATTCAAATAATGACGATTTATTCATACGGATGAAATAAAATAACCGGGTGATTTAATTCGCTCGGTCTGCTCTCACCCACGGAAAGGGTTTGAGGCGGTGCCCAGTTGGGTTAATCACTGTTTTACAAAGGTGATTGGACGATAGATTTAAACGCTGAAACATAATCTGCACATCCTTTCCCTCCTAATGAAGGTGCGTTTTGTCCCAATGGGTTTGGGAGTGAAATTAAGCAATAAATCGTAAGCCGGATGACCTACGGTCAAGTGTGCATCATAAACGGTAGATATATCCGGTTTGTTTATCTTAATTTTGCGGAGATGAAACACTGCAGGTGAGAAAATTGGTTTGCTTGAATGTGTATGACTTTGTTTATAATTTACAGGCTCGCAGAGTGCGAAATCCGCTGATTTCGCTGCAGCAATTACGGAGTCCGATTTCTTGGACTCAAGTAGACGGTCTCTTGGTACGGACTTCTCCACGTTACACGAGACTAGAGTTACTACCGGGGTTTATTCCACCTTGATTACTCGTTGTACATCCCTTACTTCCGGGCTATTTGGCGCCCAGCCATTTACTTTGCACCGCGGAATCATTTTATTTCTGGCTCTGGCTGATCACCCACGGGTTGAGCGACTCATTCGATGCGGTTTCGAGTCCCGCTTGCCGATACTTAAAACAAGGTCTCGACCACTTTCGCGAAAGATGTAACAGATATGTAATACTCCCGCCTTTTTCAGTAAAGTCAATACAGTGGATTGCTTGCATTTACTCTGCATTTCGCACTCATTGAACAAAAGTTGTCCCTCTAGAAAGGAAAAGAGCGGACCATTGTGGGGGAAAAGCTAATAGCGAAATAGTTTCATTATGCGCCCTTATCGAGTTATATATTTATATATATAAAGTTCGGAGTAAACAGCAACGCGGGGCTTAGTGTTCCCCCGAAAGTAAAGATACTTCCTGGTCTATGAAACAAACACCTTGGCATGCGTCAGTGAACCAGTTGCTGTATTTCATATCATTCCAAATTTTGCCCACCAACTTCGGCCCAGGATCGGTTTTCGGCACAATAAGCGGAAACATGGGAGCAAAAGGGGTTGTACCGTGTGTTGCTTTGAAACGGGCGAAAAAGGTTATGTTAGTGTCGGACAATTACTTTAGGCGTTGAGTGACTGTGTGCCGCAATTCTCCCTTGATGGTGAAACTCCTAATTTACCGTCATGCTGCGAAATCCCTTTTACTTCCACGCTCATTGCCCATCGGTTGACATCCTTGGCACACATGTGGCCTCGCTCAGTTGTTCTACTCACTCCTCCCCCTCATCCACGGCGCTCGCTTGCTTCCTTTCGCCTTGCCATTTTTCCCTATTTCCATTGCCAGTATAATCGAAATCGTTTGGAAACAATGTTTCGTACTGTCAAATAATGCGCACACAACAGAACTGTGTGATGCACCATTTCTTCACAGTTACCCCCGCCTCTTGTTGACTATTGGGACTGAAATTTCCACGTCTCTGCGGTGGCACACTATGTATCAGTTCACGATCACCTAACTGGTGTGTGGTGTTGATGAGACTGACATCGGATATTACGATGATTCAGCACAAGACATTATCTTACCACGTAATACACATAATGTAAACAGTTTCCAACGAACAGTATGAAATGTTGCATAGACAGTTTGTCGAATGCAGACAGCTAACTGAAATGTAATTGGGATTGTGGAATGGGTAGCGATGTGGAGTGGCGCGAAACCCAGAGAGAGACCGACATGCTTGTGTGTTCCACAGTTTTCTATTTAACAAACGAAAGGTCGACTTAAGTTTTAGAATTTAGACATATATCTTACTGTACAGGTAGCGCAATGTGTTATAAAGTAAGGACCTCAGATGTATCTAGAATGATATCGAGATTCAGACTGTAGTATGTTTTTATGCGAAACACTCTACAACCAAGCTTGCTTCCACTCGAGATACGTCAGGCTGGGAGAAAACCACTTGGCCCGTAATAGCGTGTTTACGGGATTCCGAAAGTCACGGGAAATATATCCGTGATTGCAGGGACAAATTTTTCCCTATACCTAATGCTTTTTATTTCTATCTATTTGAATGACCTCTTATTTTGTTCCTCTCAGAGAGAACAATTTGGACGGATACAGGGTGGCAAGAAGACTTTTCAAAGAATATTTTGTCAGGAATGTCCATGTTGCAAGTCCGTTGCGAGCAATCATTTTCTATGCACCCATCGGCAAAATTAACCACTCCCGGAAATAATGAGCTCAACATTTTCTCCTACGGTGCAGAATGAGTGTATTTCTTTTTTTGTCGCATTGAGCTACTAATTCATAATTAATATCTGCTGACTGTTTAGTTGTTCACAAATTTTATTTCCCTATCAAGTCAAGGGACACGAAATATTTCTAAGAATCTGTTTCAGAATAAAAGGAAGCACTTTTGTGGTGAAATGTGAACGAGAATGTAAATAGCTGTGTTCAACCTTGGATTTGATTGAACTTCCAACAACAAGAACATATGCACCTGCAATAGAGTATACATCCAATTTTGTGCAGACAGTGGCTGTCCAGTCTAAAATATTCCATGTGCTTAAACTCAAAAATGTCAATGATCGAGGATATTTTAATTAGCTCATTTCCCTTGGGTTGTGATACCAGAAGATTTCACTGTTTCTAGCCAACTGCTCCATTGCCACGGCAAAAGACGGGTAAGTGGAACGCGTTTAAATGACTTTGAAGCATGGTCACATTTGATGTAAATTATGATCTGCCCTAAATGAAATCTTTCCTTTTCTCGAGCATTACGGATAAGTAAATTCGAGTTAATGTAAAACATCCCAGTTATGGAATAGTTAACTTCGCCCTGAAATGTAAAGCTAGTCGTGGGCAAATTATGTCATAAGTGTCTCTGTTGGACAAGCGAGCTTACTAAAACTTTTGAGTGTAAGCTATGTCCGTTCCCGTAAGCTTATAACATTTCCATACTTCATTAGTATTCCATTTTTCATGTTCAGGCGAGTCTAATTTCACAACCAGGGGCACTCATGACTAACTGGCTTTATTACAGACCACAAATAGAAGCAATTAGAAAAATCGGTATGTAACTCGAAGATGTTTAGTGATATCTCTTCAGATCTTATAGGTGTTAAATTCTGTAAAATTTCGGAGCAGGGAATTTTGAATCCATCCATATATATATATATATATATATATATATATATATATATATATATATNACCCGTGTTCTTATTCTTCTCATGGCGTCCTCCACGAGCAAAATATTGGGTGGTGTGATTGGGAGTTTGGGGTTGATGTCAGTCTGGAGGAGGCTGGACAATGGGCACTGCAACTTACAACCACTTGCTGACCGCAAAGCAAATAATATTTGAGCACAAATATACACAAGTGCATATACAATCACGAAACCCTTGTGTTTAGCTGTCAACTGTTGACCAAGACCCAATGCAGTCCTTAGTTCTCGGCCGGCTTGGGAATGGGCACCACGGTTGATTTAGCGATTTAAACGACTCAGTGTTCTTTCTTTGTAATAGAGGTCAAAATTAAAACAGTAAATCTTTTTCCTGAAGGCAATCATTAATTATCCCTCTTCTCAGTCCCGTAGTAAACCAATGGGCAATTGTTTGTCCCTTGTCGGTGTTCATCTGCAATGCCTGTTCGCGACTGCACGACAGCTTAGGTGCCTAACTTCTTATCTTTTACTTCCTTTATTAATGAAACAACAATGTAAATTAATTTCCAGGAAGGGGGCCGCGACCAGCAGAGGGCTGCCAAGTGACGATGGGAGAATTCGAACCCGCGACCTTCACCTCCAAACGCCACGACCTTATCCTTTTTGCCACCGCCGGCCAGTCTATCTTATGTTCGACCTACGGTTAGTCACTAGTTGAGTATTTTCCACTGACGAAGCATAGATTTGAAATATTTCTCTACCCGACGTGATTCTTATTCGCTGTTGCATCATTTGTTTACCTCGAACAAAAGTTGCTTTAAGTTAATTAATGAGAACAAATCAGATCATTGCAGCTTCACTGGTATGAACAAATGCACTAGGTGGACCGTCCATGGTTACCTCAGGAGAATCGTGCGAGCGGCCTAGATTTCACTGAACCAGACACACGCCAATAAAGCGAAATAAATGAATATGGGTGACAGATGTAGTAAAGGAAAGGTATAATGTTGATTACATCGATCATCACCAAGTAGAAGCATTATATATATATATATATATATATATATATATAATGCTTCTACTTGGTGATGATCGATGTAATCAACATTATACCTTTCCTTTACTACATCTGTCACCCATATTCATTTATTTCGCTTTATTGGCGTGTGTCTGGTTCAGTGAAATCTAGGCCGCTCGCACGATTCTCCTGAGGTAACCATGGACGGTCCACCTAGTGCATTTGTTCATACCAGTGAAGCTGCAATGATCTGATTTGTTCTCATTAATTAACTTAAAGCAACTTTTGTTCGAGGTAAACAAATGATGCAACAGCGAATAAGAATCACGTCGGGTAGAGAAATATTTCAAATCTATGCTTCGTCAGTGGAAAATACTCAACTAGTGACTAACCGTAGGTCGAACATAAGATAGACTGGCCGGCGGTGGCAAAAAGGATAAGGTCGTGGCGTTTGGAGGTGAAGGTCGCGGGTTCGAATTCTCCCATCGTCACTTGGCAGCCCTCTGCTGGTCGCGGCCCCCTTCCTGGAAATTAATTTACATTGTTGTTTCATTAATAAAGGAAGTAAAAGATAAGAAGTTAGGCACCTAAGCTGTCGTGCAGTCGCGAACAGGCATTGCAGATGAACACCGACAAGGGACAAACAATTGCCCATTGGTTTACTACGGGACTGAGAAGAGGGATAATTAATGATTGCCTTCAGGAAAAAGATTTACTGTTTTAATTTTGACCTCTATTACAAAGAAAGAACACTGAGTCGTTTAAATCGCTAAATCAACCGTGGTGCCCATTCCCAAGCCGGCCGAGAACTAAGGACTGCATTGGGTCTTGGTCAACAGTTGACAGCTAAACACAAGGGTTTCGTGATTGTATATGCACTTGTGTATATTTGTGCTCAAATATTATTTGCTTTGCGGTCAGCAAGTGGTTGTAAGTTGCAGTGCCCATTGTCCAGCCTCCTCCAGACTGACATCAACCCCAAACTCCCAATCACACCACCCAATATTTTGCTCGTGGAGGACGCCATGAGAAGAATAAGAACACGGGTCTGATGAAACAAATTACGTGTTAGTTCGCCGATTTCCGTAGAATCTGGACAATGATGTATTTTAATGCTTACAAACACTTGCGCGTGTTCTACCTTTCTCCGTCTTTCCCGACCTCAGTTTCGTCCAACTCTTCCACTTTGTGACCCTAATCGAATTGCAGTGAGCTCATACAATTTGGGCTATGAGGTGCAGAAATCGAATCACCTCGAAAAATAGCCAGGATGTGGGTTCTGAATAAATAAAGCCATGAAATTCAGGTTTAGGGAGGGTGAGGGTTGCACAAATTAAGTAGATTAGACGAATAAGGAAGTTGGAAAATTTTTGTGTACATGTGATTTGTCAGTCCTGACGGACCAGCACGCACAAGGTGATGAAATTTACTTGTGTAAACAACCGGGCACCGCAGATTCTGGTGGGCGGGCCCTCTAAAGTGAGCAGTAAGTCAAAGATTTATTTACTCTGAACCACCAACGCAGTGCAGGTTGACCGATACCTATTCCGCGGTGTTCAAATCAGTCTGAAACTGTTCTGTGGGAGAAACTTGTACTGGTTAAATGGGGACAAATTAAGAACACATTTGCATTGTAGATCAATTGTTGCATACGGACTAGAGTCCGATACGGTAGAATTGGAGCACAGCTAATCAGTCTAGGCGAAACATGTAGAAATTACTGATTAGTAGTTAGTCGATTGCCACCACTGGTAACTGTCCGAATACGGTTGACATTCGTCGGATCCTGATCTCTCCGACGATTCCTGGTTCCAGTACGGATTGCGTGAAACGTCAAAGTTAACTAGGCACTTTATGCCCACTCTTCGAATTACCGAAACAGTTATACTTCTAACTGCATGTGGGATTGTCGAAAGAAATAAAAGAAGCCGAAAAGAACATCAATAACTATCAGTGGAATCATGATCGTAGAGGTTATCCTATCAGACAAGAAATTAAAAATTAAAAATTTACGAAACAGCCAACTGAAGTATCAGTATAACTGACTCCAACATTGGGTAAAAACAGGTCTGGTAGTAGGAATAGGTGTACCGTGGCTGATTCACTGTTTTTCAACTCCGAATTTCCATTTGACAGGCAGTTAAAGAAAATTCGCTGATTCTATGCGTGTCTATCACCGCACTGGGTAATAGGGTCACTATGCTTTGTATCGCAAATAATTGTCTTCTCTTGACAGTTGAGTCGTTCAATCGCAATTCCTATTTGGTGCAATAATTTAGGGGTTTCTTATCTGTACTGGTTGAAGGCCATGCACACTGTTACCCAATTATGACTGCCTGTTATTACCAATTCTCCATGTAAACTCCAATCCAGATGGGACTTTATTCTTATTCCATTGTTTCTATTGGAATAGCACATGCCTAATTCGAACAGCCTAAGGCATTATGAAAATGGCATTATCTGATATATTGTTGAGTCGTATCTAGTTTCTGATTCCTTCTTTCGATAGGCCACAGGAACTCAAGACGATTAAGTGGTGACCGACCTTTTCTTAGAGGATTGAGTGACAACATACCTTCCAGCTCTCCGTGACACGCCCAATGTTCATCAGATACTTCTCCTACCTTCTTTTCTTTACTATGGGGTAATGCCCATGTGCCCTAGAAACCTGTTTCGTTGAATTCCAATTACGCCACAAGTGCACGTTGCTGCAGCGTCTGTCCGTCGAATTTGTGACGGGTGGCAATGTGCCCGGTGTACGAGTGAATAAATGTATACTCCTCCATGATGTGCATGCTGAGTTTATATCCCATCCATTTCGAGAAAACAAAAGCCAACAAACCGTGGCAGCCCATTTATACTGTCGTACACGAAGGTCAGATTTATCTTATATATATATATATATATATATGGAAGTTGTGGCGTCAGGATTATGCACGGAAACTCTTCGTCGAAGGGTCCACAGAAGAACTACAACTGTCATTCGTCGATAATTCTTTGCCAGTTGGTCTGAGTCAACCTTAGGAACGAGAGCAGAATGCCCCAGAATATACAAATGTATATATATAAGCCTCGAGTTGTATCTCGATGCGTGAACAAAATTCATATGTATATATTCATGCAGCAAAGCAAAAGCTTCGTGATTTCCTTAGGATTGCTGCAGCATCTCTGTATCTCACGACATTATCCACTGCATACGACCCAATCAAATAGTCCAGCACAACGTGAAAATACATAATTTCCAAAGCTCATTTTGATCAAACAGGCAACAACAACATGAAAGCATAGCACCCTTTGTGACTTTGTGCAGGAAAAAATCAATCAATAATGATAAAAATGGTGATGATGATGATGGTTGGTTGGTCATATGTACATACGTCACTGGAACAGTTCGAAACGCGTATGCTTCTCGGACTGACATCACTGCCATTAGAACAGAGTAAGCTAGGGATGTTGGTTTTCGGAAATGAAGCCTAAGAGTGAATTTTCCATTCCTGATAATACCTCTACATTCGTGCCATAAAAAATAATAGAAAATGCTACTAATGCAATAGGATGGGGGAAAACAAGAGGATTAGAGATCCTAATCCCCGGGATTAACACTAACGACCCGTTGTGAACGCATGCCGGACTGAAAACCAAACGATGACAACACTACGGTTGTCTTCCAGGGCTTAACTTAAATGGTCACGCAGACCACGCTATTCCGATCAGCGAGGAAGAATGAAAACAGCAACATCAATTGGCCTCATGACGATAACAGCCGTGACTCACGGTTTGGACATTTGGAAGTAAAAACAAACAAGTGTTTTCCCAAAACAACCAACGATAATAACGACAACAGTTGGCGAGTAGTAGGATCCATTGAGATTGATTTCACACAAAATACTCCAGCAGTGAATGCAGGTGTAAAAGAGTTGGTCAATGATTAATACGTACTCAACCAAGCCTGCTGGAATGAATGAGCATCACTGAGACAATATCGAAACACTAGCCTTATTCGTTCGGTGCACCATGCAAGGCATTTTTCCTTCAAAGAGGTTCATATACGGGGTTGGTACCAATTTGGATTGCTCAAGTTTTTCAAGAACATTTTAGAATTGAATTAAAAATTTCATTTCACCCAGTTCCATGATGAGCGGTTAGTTGGTGTTGTTTCTAAGACGAAATTTTTAATACAACAGTCCCGAGTCTAAGCACTGAATTTAATGTTATCACCCCATACCAACGAAGGCAACGTGGCCATTGTTGTTCGTCATTACTCTCACATGGTTCCTTTGCTGACATCCTCATCATTCGCAGATGCTGGCCACTGCGGCAACAACGGACCCTTGCGTTTTGTCCGGTAGACAGTCTTACAGCATATCGTGTGAGGATTAATTGTCACAGGCATGCTACCAGAATGAAACTCATTCAACTGTCCGGGTAGATTTCAGTCCCCCATCCTCATTCCAGATGATAACAATCAACGAATCTTTGCTGATAAGTTTTTTTTCTAGGAGAGGATCACAGGACAATTGTTTCTGGCATCAATTAATTTTGCTTCCCCCACTATGATCATAGGTTTCGTGCGCCGTAATCCTACTCTTGAGGAGAATCAAAACTAGGGATTAACTTTCCCCGCAGTGAGGGCTACCGCCCACCCTCATTCCTTGCAAAATTTCGCTGGGGATGTCGAAATTTTGTGTGGCACGGAGATAAAGAGAGGCGGGTTTCCTACTAAAGACTCCAATTTTGCAGTAAAGTCAACTGGCACAAACTTGGCAAGACATGTAGCCAAACTGATTTCCTGTGGGAATGAATGACTTCAACCAACTTGGCTGACAACCGCACAAGTCAGTCAGTTTGATTTTGAGCTTTCCAAGACTACTAGACTTATAGGCTATCACATCCTAGGATGGTTCGGAATTTTAATCCGAAATCCTCGGTAGAAAAAGGTTTCTGTCAATGAAATAGATCTTTGTCATCTGTGACGCAGGTGCAGACAAATTCAGCGGATTCATATCATTGCCAATTCATTCACCATTTATTAAGTCTACATTACTGCGAGTAATCGATATGATAATGCCGGTTACTTCGGAATTCAATTATTTACAGTACTGTAGTTACTTCACCTGGGAACGTACAACATGAAGGCAGTGAACAGCTAGAAACTCTGGGTCGTACCTCAAAGCAGCAGTCACTTCCTGCTACTCTGGTGCTGATTTTGACTCTACAACTGAAAGTTCCCTTTGACAGCGAGCTCCCTTGTGAAGCCCATGCACTTGGTCTGTTCCGTTGTTGTTCACTGTGATGGGGAGAGTTGCCCGGTATTTCTGTGGCCATTCTCTTTCTATGGTAATGACAAATACATTATTCTTAGACTGAAGTTTGATGACTTGCATTTTTACCTTGTTTGCGAGTGAAACGGCAAATTGTATCTTCAGGAAGGGGCACATCTAGCTGAGCTCTGCCAAGTGGGAGTTGATCATCGGTCGGAGATTAGGACCAACAACCTTCGAAATGAAAAGCCGTGATACTGACCGCTTAATGACCACTGCTAAATGATAAATCTCAGATGATCTCCTTAATCATCGTGTATGTGCACCTAACAACAAGACATTTTAGCAAATCTCATTCCACGATATGATAAATACGATTTCCTTGTACGACGACGAAGGCAATTTTCCACATGATGAACCCTGAGCCGCATAACGATGAACTCAGTCGAGAAAAGCCAGTTTGGGAGTTCACCGTCCATCACGGAGTTTTTCCGCGCCCCTTATATTCGAACACATGATCCGGAAAATGTGGTGTTAAAACAATGATATATTCGAGGACAAGAATACAGAGTTCTGGACGATAGTAAAGTCGACTGGTATCAATTCGCAATTAGACTTGGGTCTTGATTCAAGAACCTCGTAGATTAAGAGATTTTATAGATGTGAGATATCGCCCCGGTGATATTTCGAGCTGAGTTACGAAGTTCCACTATGGTTAACATTCAAATTCAAACATGTCCAATATCACTTTGACTAGTCAGAGCCCAAACATAATCCGGATATCCGAAACCTTTGTACATTATTTCGGTGTACAACTAGTATAAGTTATCATTTTCGTCACTAAACAAATTAAACCGGCACCTCAAGACCCAGCTACACCGCGAGATGAACAGCGAATGAACAGTATCGAAAGTTGTATTAGTATCCTGTTATTGAATTGCTTTTGTTTTCCTTATTGACTTTAGTTCCCAGTTAATCTAAACAAAAAGGGATATGAGAGAATTTCACCGGAGTATCCATGTTCATTGCTATTAATAACTCTAGAAGTAATTAATTTACGGCTGTTTCATCCCGGTTAGGACAACACAGTAAAAGGGTGGCAAATTTGTCAAATTCGCCCACATTTCGTTCGTTCACAAGAAGCCAATCACAGGTTATTTATAGCCGTGATTTTGCCTCTCGTTCCATCTATTTCGTTTGCAGACAGCATGATGGACTACGCTGATTAGTTCTCATTGCCGTTTTGCATTGTGAAACGGTAGAACTGTCCGTTAGTCCCAAATTGACACTAACGTTGACGATCGTCGTTAACGCGGCCGAAACCGACTTCTGTTACTGTCACCATCATCATCACTACAGTTGGGACTATGCACGCAAATCGTCCAGCAAACCTTAATCGGTTACGGACACTAGTGTCCGTGTGAAGTAGTTACAAGAAAAATACGACCGAATTGCATGCACGAAAACCAGGTCAGATGGTTGAACGGGCCTACAGCCCCTTGCGCATGCACGATCATGCTGTGCGAATACCCCACGGCTACGGTTCGCTGGGGTGTGTTTGGGGTCAGACTTGCAGATGATGGGAGTATGTCAAATCAGGTGATAAGTGTCGCACAGATTGTGGTCAAAAGTTATCTGATGATACATAGTGTACGCCCTAGCAACGGAAGTCTTAGCCCAAGTGGAACTGGATAGGAAGCAGGTGAGCTGAAATATTGATGAGATAAATTATTTATACGAGAAGTCACGTGACCCCAATGGATTGCTATGCGACTCACAAGATTCAAGCACTTAGGACAGATTTGCCGGGCAGCATATTCTGACACTGTTCAGTTCATTTGTCGAAATTCACTTATGGTAATGACACCACTTGATCCTTTCATAAAAAGGAGACTATATCGTACCAAATCACTCTTAACAGAAAAACGAGTTGTTGAAGAAAGCACGATAGCTTGCATGGAATGACAAAACCTGTCCATAAAATCGATGATATGAACTTAACGCATCTCAATGTTTCGGATAGCGCGCTCTTATAATGTTGAGGATAAAGAACAAATGATAAAATAAATTAACAACAGATACATAGCATGATACCTATCCGTCTTTCGGAAAGATAAAGTCCAAACTATCTTTGGCGCTGTCTCTTAGTACCTGTTCGACACTAGAAACAGTCGATCGGAAGACTTAAGCTTCGCTAGAGTCAGTCGAAATCAAGAACTACAAGCTATTCCAAACAGGAATGTTGTTGTGTTTGTCACAGGTAGACACTACCATGACTAACCCTCGAAGAGAATGCTTCCTTTAACCACCGTTTGCACCTCTGGACATAATTGTTGTTTTTAATTCATTACAAACTCTTCCCTATGTTTTGTGGATTTTTGGGATGATTTATGGAGTCAGGTGTTGTGTGGAATGGAACATCCGCGTACATAATATACATTCAAAGGATACCAGTCGGAAAAGAACCGGCAATCCTTCGTTTTCCAGACATATGCTCTTTCACTTAGTCATCGGGATTCTAGCCTGAATTGTGTGATTAATTTTTAGATACATAAGTACATGAGTACGTGAATAGATATTGCACCCTACCTAATAGTTCATTCCCCGCGCGATCTCAAAATAATTCATGATACATCAAAATACCCTTTGCATTGTGTCTGGCTGTTTTATTTGCCAGCATTGAGAAATGACCGACGAGGCCAGTGCATCGATGCAAACAAGGAGAGTTGCTCTTATTGGGCTGAGATTGCACAATACCGGATGTTCCATGGAGCCGTTCGCTTTTCAGTACCCCGTCCACCGTGGCTTAATCATTTAGAGTTACAAGCTATCAAATTCGCTGTCAATGTGCCTTTGTTCTGGGCCGAGCAGGTTGCATGTACTAGATGTTGAGTTTAAGTGTGAACAAAAAACCCACCGTAGTAATCAGTCTTCCTAATACGTCGCAAGGAATATTTCATAGCTTAAGGTGAAATAGTTTGCATGTGATCCTTTTGATTTCGTTTTATTTAACCATAACGATGACGGTGATGATGATGATGATGATGATGACACCATTGAGAGACGGGATTTTCAGCGAGAGCAACATTCTGTCCAATTTGGTAGGCATTTCATTATGAGGTTCAGGCTGATGAAGATGCATTTCTGCTGTTTACTTGTGTCGCACTGGAATATATTAAGATATGATGATACCCTGGAGTATCACTAGGGAATACTTGCTCACAGAACGTGTCAGCAACACAGTTTTGCGGTCATTAAAGATTGGCGGGGATCTCTGATATATTATATTCAAGCTAAACTCAAGCGGCCGCAAGGAACTCTCACTGGCACTGAAATATCACCACTATATAGTTGCAGGTTTTCCGTATTTTACTAGTCACCGGTGTCCTTTTAGTTGCCTCGAACTCCTTTTTAGTAGCCCGGATACTGGGCGCCTCACCAGGAAAATTATGATTAGTGGGGACGTTCACTCTATGTTATCAAGTAATTGAACAAAATTCACGCGTGATGTGTCCGTCCGCTATATGATTTGACCAACGTCAGGCGTGCTTTCTACTTTAGATTTAGAAGCTCTAAAACGGCGGGGAAATCGTTGCTGTTTTGCACTGGGAAACTGCAAAAGTTCCACGTTCTGACGAAGGTGATAAAGGAGAAGAGAAGCCACGAGAAACTCGGCTGTCAACCTTTAGGCCCAGTAAACAGTGTGCTCGCTTGGGGCTTTCATATGATATTATGTGCAACCCGTGGTCACATGAGGATAGAAAACAAGCCTATTTAGTAAATGAGACAATATTTGGCTTCGGCTTATGAAATAATGGCGAAGACTATTCATGTTTTCTTTACCATGCGCAGTTACGTGATCGTACTACTATAACATGTAATACAATTCCTAACGTGTGCTGTAGTTCAAGTGAATGTAAACAAATATTCGATCCCAGTTAACCCAACAGAGAGCTGACCAATTGGGACAATGCGGAAACCGTGCAGGTGGCTCGTGTCTATCTAAAAGAGCATTAAGATGCAACCAGAAGAGGACTATTTGTCTCCGATATATCAACCACCGGTATTACCAGGACATACAGATGGATAACATCCTACTTATGCATATAAACAAAAGCATTTGTTTAATCAAAACAACAATGTATGCCCAGACTGATCAATCACTGCGTCACTGGACAATGTGCATGTGGGACTGGACACATTTGTCCATTACTCGTAACGTTTGTTATCCCCTTGTCTAGAGGCTATGGAGATAACACCAAATTTCTCGGTTGCTCTTAGTTTCAACTGTCTGGTATTATCACGCATCACAACCGAGAATAAACATCTAAACAAGACAAGCAATAATTTGTGTTTGTAGGTTGTACGTGATCAGTCTGGCAGAAGAAAATGCGGCTAGGAGAGTGGAATAAAGTTAGTTTATAGTCTTTGGTAGTCAGAAGGAAGGGCCATTTATACAAACGTCACGCATAGGAACAGTCTAATTTGCGGTTGATAGACCGAGAATGACCCCATTCCTGTTTTATCGTGTAAACGTCCAAAGTACTCAATCCAACACAGCTGATCCCATCACGTAAAATGCGACGCACATTTGGGAGGATAATGATCAACAGTTTGAACAACTTTGGTGAAAAAAGTAAAGACATGATGAAAAGAGGACAATTTGTCATTTCTTCCTGTTTTTCGAAACTAAAATGTGAAAATCTGAGCTTGATAAAGCTCATTTGCAATTGCCTTGGCTCGAGGACTAGGAAACATGGACTGCTATTAGCCAGAAAGAATGCTCAATTACACAAGTCGAACGGTTCTTAAATTCGAGGGGTAATCGACCATGCCATCACGAAAAACCTCCAACCTCGTCAGTTTAGGAACAATTCCCATCACTTCACAAACACCACGTGTTGAAATCTAATTTTTCAGAATTTAAATGGAAATTACCGAGGTTGAACAAAATGATGCTTGTCAAGAAATATTACCTGACACTTAGCGCAGAAGTTCTGATATCGTATTTGTATCAGCCTTGATACTAGCCCAGACATTTTCCCCAACCACGCCTAAAACTCTACATAAACTTTCAAATGAGGTCAATGTATTATTTTTATTATTTTGATTTATACATGTCCCATGTTCCATGTTACTGACGGCGAAAAACAAACGGGATTTTTACGTATTTCCTGTTTTGACGAACTGAGTAATGAAAAGACGGTCGTTTGTATAAAAAATTCAATGGTATCCGTTTTACAACAACCCACCTTGTGTTGCTTTAATAGAAGAAGTATTATACCTCGTGCTAAGAAGGACGAAGCTTGGCGGTCAAAAGTAGTGGTAACGGCAAAGCTTAAAAATGATGATAGCACAGTTCCGGCCAGTTACCTGGATCTAGACGGTCCGACTACAGTAGACCAGCCCATTATTAGTGGAACTTGAAAAACTGTCAGTTTGTCTTATGACATCTACCCATTGCTTGTCGGTTAATGGTTGGTTGGCTCTACACCGTTGACCATCAGCATTTGATCAGTCTTTACAAATACAAGCACCCATAGGTGCCCTTAATTCCATTCGAGTGTGGTGGATTCAGAAACGTATGGATACATTCGTTCAACGTGATCGTCTTGTGGGACACGAAGAGTGGACGTGACATCAGCACATGAAAAACCATCACCAGTGTCCGAACTACGGTAGGTGAGTTTAACCACTCTATCATGTGCAATTATTTCTATTAACTGTGTTACGCACCATTTTCATTTATAATAACTGTAGAATGAAACGACGTGAAAAGAGACGTGGATTGTATTGAATGCAACGGAACATCGCTAGACTACGAAATTAATAAGCATGTGTTATCAAGACATGTAGATAATGAACTTTCCAATGCCATGAACATGGAGGACCTGGTGCAACCATCATTCTCGCATTTGGTCCATATCGCTCGAGCGTAATTTTCCTCAGTGGGACCAATGCTGGTCTTCAGATTACATGACAATTCCGTATAGATTAGGAAAAAGGGTATTCATGAAATAATTCACCACGTGATATCATCACTCAACTCACCATTAAGAAACCCTGGAAGCACTGTACAACTCATTCATTCTTGTTAGGAATCACCTACAGTGTATACCCACCGCACCCGAAATGGGACGCGAACCCAGGACGAACGATTTTGAGTCGAACGCCTTAGTCATTACGCTACCGGGTAGGCTCTGAACAGTTTGTTGAACTTCACCACATGATGTTGCACTTATCCGTCACTGATTTGCACAGTTACTGTCCGCTAGCGCAAAGCAACCGACCCCTACTGATAGATGACTTCTTTGCAGGTATTGTTCAGACTTTAAATGGAACTGAACAACATCAATGAAATTGGAATCATTAGGAGCTTGAGTGGATGGTAAGTCCATTTTAGAATCACTTGGTGGTTCGTCGGTCAGGCAAGTCTAACTTTCAGAAAGCGGACACAAGGCCCAAAAGTATTAGTTTATTTTTTTACTCTCGATAGCATTTTTCGCAGTCAGCGGGCAAACAGAAAGGTTAGCTCTGCCTGACCGACGAAGAATCCTCCGACCAGTCACCATGTGATTCTTAAATTGACTCATCTTCCATTCACGCTCCTAACGATTCAAAGGAGATTATCTTCTAGTGACAAACTAAGAAAGCTTGGACAGAAAAATACGGGGTGCGTATATCTGAAGAAGGGCAAAAACCGCCAGACCGATCGTGTGATTCCGGGGAAATTTTGTTCATTCATCCGTATGCGAAGCATGCGGCTGAGAAGAAAAACATAAGTGAAATTTCGGACCGATATTAATAACCGATGAAAACTACTCAATAAACTGTCACTTTCGCTTACCGGATTATTTTGCTTTCATTGGATACGAGCATTTACTACCAACGCAAAAAAGGTGCTCCAATCACATCATAACGAAGGGAAAGTTAAATCACGATTCGAGGACTTTGATTTATTTTCTTAGGAGACGTTGTTTGCATACTGCGAGTTTCTCAGAAAAAGGCTGATCCTACTGGATAATTTTGTGACTGAAATGACGATAAGACCGCTTAGTGTAGTCATGTTCGATTGAACATGAACCCCTTCGTGCCTGGAAGAGATCAGTAATTGGGACATCAAAAAGTCCTGTTTAACTAAACAAAAAGTCACATGCATTTAACAAAACCTGTAATTTCCTACTGTGTTCATCGCGCCCTTTCAACACGGACACATTCTCACAACAACGTGATATATTTAGGAGAAAACGTAGTCAATGCCCGCACGTCCTATCAACAGTTGAGCTCTTATGTCCGACATTAGTTGTGTCACCTGGCCCTCTTCAAAAAACCGCTCCGGTCAAACCAGATACATGACTCCGGAATTTTTGAAAAAAAATACCAGCACAATTTAAATGACTATGGTACAGCGAAAAGTGTACCCCTAATTAACATCTGTCTAATATCTCGGTCGCCGCATTTGTTTGTCCACTAGTGAACAAACCACAGTTGCTGTATCCACGCGATAATAATATGATACACAACGTAAATGGGACTATACAAATGATTGTCAAATGGAGACTAGTCACTCCGCTTCTGTTTCTTCTTCCCCTTAGATGTTTTTTGCATTTTGATACTCTTGTTCTTGTTCCTGAATAGAGTTTGTTGATTTTCATTTAACTTGGCTGTTGTTGTTCAGGCCTCGTGTGAACCGTAAGTATGATGTTAGGGTGTGTGTGTGTACCTGTGTGCGATGTGACTATTGTTTTATTTTATTTTTCGTGTTTCTGAAGGGGTCTGTCAGACGTGGTCATTTTTGTTAGATATGCGTGATAAAAACCGGACATCGCCAAACACACATGGAAACGATTGTGTTGTCGCAAAAATACCGGGAATGTGCAGTGAATAGGTAGGCAACGGACCAGAAAATACGACGGACTGGCTGACTGATCCACATCTGTTCGACTGAGTTAACGGGATAACTGATAACATTCTCGGACCATGAACTGCACGCAAAACAGAGTTGTATTTCCGTATCCTCGATCCCTGACTCCAGATTACTGCTTGTAGTGTGAGTGCAACTCATTTTACTTCGTTGTATTAGTTGTTGGCACTACAACCACTTGACATGTGACCTATCTGTTTTCACTCATCACGGTGAAAGCAGGATGAACACCCTTTAACCCTAGCAACTGTATGGGAACTTGCATCTCGTTGTGTATGATTTCCGAAAAATAGACAATTCTGGGGAAGATTCCTCACTGGGCTTAACAATTACCATGCGGATGAACAAATTGGAAGTTGATGGTGATGGAATTTTTCGCAAAATTTTCCAGGATAATTGACAAAGAAAATACTGTTACGGAATTTGAATGACATGTGATTGGACAAAGCGACGGGTATGGGAGGAAGGGGAAGTTTGTCTTACCCCGTGTACGATCCTGAGAAAGCAGTGTGTTTGGGTGGGAAGGAAGAGTGGTAAGGCAAATCAGTAGTCTGGTGACCTATAGTTGTTTTAATCCATCACGTACAGGTCTCGCGATAAAAGACAATCGAAAGCCATATCTTTTTTTCGGTCGTTTGCGTCTTAACCGTCCGAAATCTGACTACCCATTGAGCAATGAGTTGCTTATTCGATAAAGTTCACGCACGCATGTAAACATACAAAGCTAAATGTATACGCACACTCACGGTCAGTTTGATTAACCGGTTTTGATTCTGTTGGTTTTTGCTTTGGGAGAGGGGGGGGCGGGGGTTTTGAATTCTTCGTATGACGCTTCGGTTGCCCCGGTTATAAGAACCGTCTTTTTTTTGATTTGGTTCACACGATCGGAACCAATAGACGACATTCATTCGGCAAGAACAAACGACTGAGTGAGTGAATGAGCTCGAGTCAAAATCTGGTTTTGTCATCAAACACTATTTCGTCTAATAAAAGATGGTGTGTTCGTCCCGTAACGAATATGGTGTGCAACGCCTGGAACTTCCGATACCCTATCTTAACTTCTGTTCAACAGCAAAAATGAAATCACGTGATGAGATTAGGTTGCAGAACAGCCAGCTCGTATTCCGTACGAAAACTGCTCTGACAATTCGTGCGGTTTGAAAGCATGAACTGCCACTTGGTAGATCAAACGGTGTTTTATTTCCTAGGTTATTTTTAGAGGTGAGAATTGGCAGGCCGGAACAACGAGGGTTCTGGGACTCGAGGTCTCATATCCTCACAGGCTGAATTCTGATGTAGACCAAGGACCAAAGAAAGGACAATACAAGTGATCAGTTGGTTATCAATCCAAGCTGCTCTGATCAGCATCATGCGTCCATCACACGGCCAAAGAAACAAGAGAGCAACAGAAAACCAGTCAACAAGAAAATGCTGTTTGTTTGGTATTTGTTCACTTGTCTTTATAATACTCGCTAATACTGGTGCAGTGCGTAAACTCACTTACGTATTTGAAGCAGTTAGCAACTCACGTTTTTCGCACTTGTTATGTTTCAGTAGTATGGAATTTAATGTGATTTTCCTGGCATTTATTAGGTACCATGACATGGGCATCAATCCCCTCCCAATAAAGATGCGAACCCGGAACCAATGACCCTGAGCCGGCAACCGTAAATGTCATGTTTTTCGAAGTGCCCTCTGTGATTTTTGAATTTCAACTCTAATAGCTAGAAACATGTATTGACACCTAAACCGCGCGTCAGATTTATGAATGACTTTTATCCAAAAACTTTACAAAATGGGTACTGTAGTAAGTTGATTGTATGAAGCAATGCGTGCTTTAATTGCAATATATATATATACATATATATATATATATATATTAATAGGAATCAGACCTCCCTGGACTGTTGATAAATTCTAGAAGGCAAATTTGAATTGAAAGCCTGATTCTACCAGCGAACGCTGACCCTCCCTTCGAATTGGCCATTTGGACTAATTTTCGAAAGAAGCATTTTCAGCAAATCCTTTCTTATCCTCCGCAGAACATGTTCAACCAGTAAAATCTCAATCCCAAATTGAATTGTTTTCAGAAAGGTGTTTTAAGAATTGATATTTGATAGCCATTGTCAAAATTCCTAGCACATTTCTCATTTGCGGAATTGTTGTCTTGGTTGCACTGCCCACGGGTTTTCTGAAAAAAACAGTGTGTACTCTTGAATCTTTGGCCTCGCAAGCTTTATCGTGATCATTTCCACCTAATACTTCTGGTCATATTCATTGGTATCACGTTTGTCTTCATTCAGCCTGAAGGATTTGCTCCAAGATGGAACTCTTGCACACAGCTGAAAATTGATTATGCTAGTTGACAAATGATTCATATCTCGGGAACTTCTTGATTAGGACGTTCCTAACAATTTTTTATTGTGTTCCGGGACACGTAGATTTTTCTGTCCAGGGAATTGACCTGGTTGATGACATTCCAAGACCCATAACGACAAAATCCTTTGGTCGCTTGGCGGTTGTTGTACCTTTATCCACGTATTCACTAGTTCCTCATTCCACTAGTCACATACTTTGTTGAAATTGTGATCGGACATGAGAAGGAATTCGTAATCAGCCGGAGACTGAAGTTTTCATTCTGTTGGCTAACCATTGTGTTTGTGCACATCCATACAGATACAGGTGTATTGTATTGCTTTTCTACATGTCGAGAATGTTCTTTTTGTTTCATCATTGAGCGTCATTATGAATAACGTCAACAGCATGCTTTTCTGCAATGTTGTCCAGGTTCCAGTTTCCATTTCAATATTGGACCCCTGCTGCACGGTGACCCCTTTTCCCTGAGCATAACAATAAATGATAATTATAATATTCCGAAAGATTTTATTGTTACTAGGATCCAACAGGACGCATTGAAACAAGGACAGTTTGTTGTTGGTTGCTTTTGTTGTTTACCCAGCGTTAATAGTTTAGTTGTCAGGACAACCCCGATATGAATGAGGCAGAGATTCTTCGCGGTGAAGCAGTGTGAAACAGAGAGCTGTGAGAACTCCCCAGGCCATGTGGCTATTAACGAGGACAAACACAACGGAATCGACTCTACGAGCAGTCGAGATCAGTTGCACAAGAACACGGGCGCACACATCAACATTACTCGTGTCAATCAAGGAGGTCTGAAATCCAGAACGGTCGCATTTGTTTGCTCAGTGCTTGGATGTGGTATGCGTATCTGCCCCTCTCTGTAACTGACTGTCTACAAGAACCCCACAGAGGTCTTGACCCAAACGTATGTCCAGAAGACTACCACATGCAACGTTTTCATGGAGAACCTTCTCCTGATGAGGTCAGAAAAACAGCAAGTAATGATAATGGATAAAGCAGAAAGCTGAGTAATTAAGGACCTTTGTTATATCGAAATATGCCTCATTTCTTTACGAATTCGGTTGATAGAACACAAGCTTACTCAAATCTGGACACTCTCTGCCCTAAGTTGACCACGGCCGCGATTTAAATGTCGAGATTCCATCTCAGTATTACTGTCCACTACACAGATTTCTGCCCAAATTAGGGGAGATTTGCTCACTTTTAATTAGTGCTTTCCGCGTTGTTTTATCATCAGGATTTCCCCTGTTGATTAGAAATAACTATCCATTTAGTGTTGGGTATAAAACTACATTGGATCTGTTTCTAAACACCTTGGGAATGTAAAATCTGCGAATTTTTTTCCCTTACATGTTCATCGTTTCCAATCGGCCGGATTCAAATTAGACTTTCTGCTTCCCACAAAGTTTGCCTTTTCAAAGCATCCGAAAATTGCATGAAAAATAATTACGTTCACCTCAAGTTGGATTTTGGCGAAATGCTGGTGAAGATGCAATCTAGACAAAGCATTGTCGTACAGCTCCAAATTCGGTGATCGTTTGTGGAACTTGACTCCTGCCCTTGAACTATTTTGCACTACTTCGTAATACATGCAACAACATTTTTAAAGAACCAGTTCTGAATATTGGAGGACTGGTGATCGTGCGATCAACAACTAGGCCAACACAATTCATTTGTTCAGAAACTGTGGTTACCCACCTACGTTTTTATCAGTCATACGAAGATGCATGTCATTTCCACAGAAGGAATTTTGTCCAAGCATAGACCTATCGAACAATAAATCACCAGGAGACGGTCTAATTCTGACTTATAGGTATCGTTCACTTGAGTCTTGTTTTGACTGCCGGAGCACGGTCTTGAAGCTGTGATTAAAACTTATTTGGACTGCGAAACAGTTCATATAATTTCGGACAGTGATAGCAAGTCGTCCTTTTTCTCACATCTCTCGGAATTCACTTCGAGGGAGAGGGGTTTATCTCAGCCACTTTTCACTTTAGTTCAGAACTGTCAAAATAATTGGCAATTACCAAGGCTAGTGGGAGATATATGAAAAAATGCGTTTTTCCACCAAATCTGGCAAACAAATGTTAAACAGTCAGCTGCTTACGGGATGAGGCACAATCCGCAAGCAAAATTTGCTTTCAGGTTCCGTCCTAGAGCAAAATGTCTTGACGCGGTTTTCACCGACGAAAATCATCGATACTGGAAATTCTCCAAAGTTCAGGCTGAAGGGGCAGTGTCGAATTTGCGATCTAATGATTTTGCGGAGTGCTGCATAATGGACCTTAAATTTCCTATCATACAGCCTGGATTATATGCACAAGTGGCATCGGCATTAAATCGAACTTATTGTCAACTAATAACGATAAATGTGTTCACGATCAGCTGAAAAGTAGCACGAGGACTCCTCCATTGAGATTGTTTCTCCGAATGTGATAAAAACTTTCCATTATCTTGACTTTTCCCCAAAGTGATTTTGATCTCATTGCAGCACCAATCATTGTCTGCCTTCGATCGACAGTAACCCCTGGACTGTTAAAGGGTTAATATAGTACAATGTTGACTCATGCATCATGGGATTGGATGCATCCATCTCCATCTTAACTCTCTACTCTGCACTGCAGAGCTGGTCGCAATTGTTACCCTGAAGTGCTCCACATAATCGCTAAAGGTGCAGCAGGATTATCGTAATAAGTGTCTTCCAAACGTCACCGATCACTACTAGTGACCAGTTTGTGGGGATAGTGTTTTCTGCGATTGGTTGACTGCTCTTCGAACTCCATCCTTCAGGAGTAAATCTCACGTTACCCGGCCAAAATTACACTCAGGGAGCACTAGACTGGAGTGTCCCTCTCACTATAGCTCATCAGTGGTGCATGCCCTCGGTCACAATCGGAGTTTGAATCCGTGCGTTCTTCATGGAAGGCCGGAACACTGTCACTGTGCCGCCGACTTCTGTACGGGTTGACGGGAATTACGGGTTTAAGAAAGTTTAGACGTTGTTCTCAGTGAATGCCAGCAGTGCCCGACTACCTCGAAGGGAGGCACGGTACATGTCTCGAAATCGTTGTCGTTAAATAATGCAAAATATCCATTATGGGATTCCCAGATCTAGGGTAAACTTGGGAGTGCAGCCAATATGTGAAATAGCAACAACAGAACCCACCAGTGATATTTACCATCAATTGTCTTGAATTAGTCCAGCATTTCAACCACAAGCAACGGTAAATTTGTAAGTGCGAGTGGTAACGATAAAATCCACTCGAATTATGCTAACCCTGGTTTTGGGCAATACAAAATGATTATCCCTTATAATATAATACTATTTCCGAATGATTTATCAAATAGGGTCAACATCCAACTTGCCATTGAAAGCCATGGAAATACTATGCAGCTATTTCATTTTTGTGAGGAACCATTAACAGCTCATATCCATCGCGCCATGACTGGGACACTTTCGTCTCTTCCCAATACTGTCGAGTTCCACCAGTTTTATCATAGGTACAGTTTCTGCATTGTAACGTGTTTTCAAGCTATACTCCATTAGTTCACCGACTGCTGTTATTATCACGCTGATACCGTACTATTTCCTAGCTCATAGATTTCTTTTTTGTCTGTAAACCTTACTTGCATTGCTCTTCGATCCCGAGTAAATGACCATGATTTCCTTCAGATATCTAAGAATACTGCTCGTAAAGGATACACCGAAATGCTGTTGTACAATTTACAACGACTCTACCTCCATAATAGTAAAATTAACATTCTTCACAATTTCATTGCACACCGCGTTTGACTGAAACGAGGCAAATTTTTTTGAATTTATGACTGGGCATTTTCCATCGGGATAACGTTCACTTGAGTATTGATCCTTGGAAAACAAGAGTTCGTACAAGACGATCGGTCTTCGTAAGGAACTATTCACTTTATTGAGCTATAATTCTCCGGCTAGTTGTAAACATTTCAACAAATAGTCTGTTTATTTTTATTGTTCGGTCTTGAATCTATTTAACCAGAAGTTGTTAAATGACAAGTATTTTAGATATCAAGCCCGATTTGAAGTGTTTCGAAATACGTGAAAGCTGCTGAGGTTGAGTTGGCGATACCATCAGATTCTGTACTGTATCATAGCCGGTGAGATCGAGCGTAACTGTCCGTTGCATTTAACTGTGTGTGCCCATAGATTAGATGGCCTACGTGTTCGTAGTATGTACTCATTCCAAGTTAACAATAAATACGTTTCAACAAAAGGTACGAATAAGAAACAATGAACATTAATATCGTAGAATTATGTCCACTGTTGCATGTGTAGTAAGGGCTAAGTATTGATGAGAGCAAGTGTTTATGTTGCAGGTATGACACAACAGGTTTAAATGCCCCTAGCCGTGATCATTTGGGAACCAGATAGTAAGTGGTCGACTGACAAATTGCGATCCAAATAGCAAACAGATCTTTATCAGCCACTTAGATGGTTCTCAATGAACAGTGCCGAAAATCGACTAGCCGTATCTCAGTGTGACTGATTGACCGCATATAAGACATCAGCCACTGCCGGTCAGTTAGTCTGGAATGAACTAAATGACTATTGACGGTTTAGTCCACTCTCAGTAACAGTGACCATGATGGCTGTTTGCAAATGTTTCCACTTGGAATACTGAACTGATGGGACAGACAAAAAGAAAGCATATAAACCTTTACTGTAATTTGCATATTTTTCATCGTTTCCCGAATCCCCTGAGAACTACTGAATTCAACGGTTGTTAAAGTGTCGACAGCTTTCAGTAACCAGTTTGTACAAATGAGCAGACAAATTAGAAGTAAGGGGTAAAGAAGCCGATGGTCAAGCGTCTCAGCAACCTGAAGGCATGGTAACTAAATTCCTAGTGAGAACTAAAGAACATGGGCAAAGTCGATGGTTCCAACAGCGATTCGATGATCCTAGGGCCTACATTCACGTAAGGGGCACTTTTATCGTAAGGCAAATGTTGGTTGTTTTGTTCCCAAAGAGGCTGACACTGTATGATCTTGGTCTTTTAACCGTGAATCTCAAAGGAGGAACCAGCTGATTTCGTAACGAGCACACAAACGACCTGCTTTATAATGTGGCATAAAACTGCAGATTTATCATGACTTATTGAATTGCTTGAGTTTTCAAGTGACAAAATTCATGCAGTAAAATAAAGTCCTCCCCAGGTCACCACATGGCAGCGAAATATTGACAATGGATACGGTAACCGGTGATTTTTATATGAGCAGCACGCAGTAAATCTCGATTTGCTAACCATACATCAGCTTTCTTGTGCTTGTGGAATTAGTGTTTAGTCATCTGAGACATTTTATTTTCAGATTCTCGTCAATAAGATTTTAAAACAAAGGAAAAAATTGGACTGTAAAATGTCAGGTTCCACAATTCCTCCTTTCTCAGAACAACTAGTTATGAGAAATAAATCGATCTATTAAAGCGAAATCCCAGCCAAAGTCTAATCCTGTTCATAGAAGTAACTAACAGACCAAGTAATTAAACTATCAGCAGTAAACAAACAAACGTTTCCCGGACGAACACGAACAACTCAAATTAACCGGTGCTACCCTAGGAAGCACAATTGATGCTCCATTACTCTACCGTCTCCATGCACTTGCACTGCGAACGTGTTCATCAAGTCACCATACCGTGGTCTTAACGGGTGTCGATGTGATACTGTTAAATAATTTGAACTTATGCTTTGACCCCAATCAAAACTGCGCAAATAGTACAGGCATTCAACTCCGATTTGATTTATCAGGATTGCTTGAAGAAATCTCCTCCTGTCCTTATTCTGTTAAACATGGTTCTACTGGGGAATGCATAAAATCAAGCCATTACAGGTTGATCTTTAAATGAAGAACATCGATCCCAAAACAAGGAGTATAACTGAGCTCTATGCGAATAAAAGACAAGTTTGGAACGTAGACATAATCCAAATGTGAAAAGTTTGAGACCAAAGACTTTTCATTTTTTAGATCAATTCTATCTGAGTCCAACATGCCCAAACCAAAAACCAGTGAAATACTGAATGCTGTTTATCTAATTAGGCAGTAGCGAACTAAGATCAGTAGTGCGAGTGTTAACATCAAGCGAATCTGAGAATTTTTTGTTCTACCGTGCCAGGAAATCCCGATTGCATCACTGGGAAATCCGGGTGTCTTAGTCAAATAACCGAAAACCTGCTGTCCTGGATGAGATACGCTTATTTTGTGTGAGCGGGTCATGAATAGCCTGTAAGTGAAATATTCAAACACCGTTAAGCTTGTCCTCGCAACTCAGCTTACATCACACACTCGGAAGAATGCGCGGCTCGCATCTGTATTTGGATTCCCATGCATCTGAGATTAAAGATTTTCGTACCAGAGCCATTTTCACAATTGTTAAGTCTTTTATCTTTTGCTTTCCTTATTGATGACGCAATGATTTGCATCATTTTTCAGGACCAGAGCCGCAGCCAACAGAGGGCTCCCAAGTGGGGAAGTTGACCGGCAGCGAGAGGACTCGACCGTGACCTTATCCGTTTGAATACCGCCGGCCTGTCAAAAGATTTTTACCAGCTAAATCCCGCACACTATCTCTAAATGAGGAGTAACAGTGTAAATTAGTACGGAAAATTTTACCGTACGACCTAGTTTCATATTTAGGGGTTTATAGGATTTTGCAACTCTTTACTAATGTTATTTGTGTTTCGGCGATTCGTGAACAATGCAACTATCGTTTGACTAACACGACGTATCCGAATGAGTACAACTTTCATTCAGACTCATGTACCTTCGCGGTGCTACCGGTTTGGCAGTATTCACCCTCCCGGTTTGAACTAAACTGGAACTCTTGTATAAGGAAGTTAGGTTACCAAATTTCGACAAATATAACTTGATCCAACTGGGAAAAATCGTCTACTTTTGTCGAACTCCAGACAGGACGTGGAAGTGATCCCGCATTTGTATCGCTTATGTTCTACCAGCTGGGTGGTATTCTGCCATTTCACTTGAGGAATTGTGTTTACCCACCCAAATTTCGCAAGTGCATCACATCCACCAGAGTAAACTTCATAATTTGGCTACCAGTGTATCAGTTGACAACGAAAGAGAACACAACACGAGTTTTGCACAGAAAGAGGCCATTATATTTCTGTGGCAGGGAAAGATAATCATCCTGACATTTTCGGTCCATCGTTTGTCAATCCCATAGTTTTTATTATGTCCGTTAACCGTTCAACAACTTCACTGATCAATGTGTCCGTTTGGGTATTCAGTATTTGAATTGTGAATACGGTTTGTTTGCATTCAGTGACACGTATGTTGTGCTTTTTTTTCCCACGTTGGGCAACATCAGGAAGAAGAGGTCGGTCGAATTTCACTCAGTTGTAACAGTGAGAATTTGTTCGATTACGTCACAAATCCAAAGCTGTTTATGGAAACGATATACGAAAAAGTTTCATCATCAAGACCATTGAATAATCTGAATTCGAAGTGCAACCAATCTAATTTGTAGATAATCATTTGGTCGGCATAATTTTTTCTTATTTTTCAAATTACTATCCGTCGTCCTTTGTCAGTGGAACTGTTCACATTGTCTATCATATTATTCAAAAGACAACGTCGACAGTTAATCCAGAACTGAGAAAAAATTGCAAGCAACTAAACATTCTACAACTATCTCATCTTCGGCCGCTAGAACAGTTCATGTCTATGGTGTATGAACACTGAGAATTAAAAAAAAACTTCACAGGACTGATCTTAGTAGTTCTCTTTCATTTTATTCATCCCCTCCCCTGAGACGAATTGGCTAGTTTCCAGTTTCTCTGACTAGATAAAAACGGCACAGGCTTACCTTTAATGATCTGTTCAATTCATACTCATGGTCCATTCTTGTGACTGGTAGGTCAATCTGGTCCCCGATTTTGGCCAATCTGAAGCTCATATTGGACCAAGACAACTGATGAAATTCAACCATTCTGTGACAAGATTTGACAAGAACACACGTAATCAAAATATATTTAGAGAGAAATTCTAAAATGATCAGCCATATAAGAATTTGAACAACTTACATCACACCCGAACAAACTTCTTCCGTCTCGTCAACATTTTGCATTCATTACGATTTTATACTACCACCCCTATTTGTTTCCCGGTCTTCGTGTCCACCCCAAACCCATAGTCATTCCATCTGCTCCGTCCACACTTGCGTTGGTTTCCTCTCCAGCTCCGATTTACCAAATGTGGTGGTTCACTGCGTTCTCTTTGGCTAATTGTTTCCACGGTCTAGGTACAACATTAACCAATCAAAAAGTGACCGACAAGTGAATCGACTGTGTTCGGCCTTGTATCTGCGCGCACCAATCCGATCTCGGCGCATCGCGCCGTGATAGGATCGCCGAGTCAGAAAAACGACACGTGGACTGTATGAAAAAGCTAACGCCCGAGGGGGTTTTAGGCACAGAAATTGGAGTAAAGCATGAAATTAAGCAGGTTGAACTCAGCCCATGCCCAAGCTCAAGATGTTACCAGTCCTGATAAAAATGATTGAATAGCATCGACAAAGACGAAAACTGCACACATACACACACTCGATTGCGATCTAACGACGGAAACACAATCGAAGAATTGCAAAATTATCATTCAAGCATGTGTTCACGCGTGATCACTCAGGGTTTTGTGTTGGTTAGTACGAACTTTTGAAGACTGAAGGTTGCGTAAACTGACGATTGACAGTATTTAATCTGTGGATCGTTTGTGTAAAACTGCAAACAAATGTGCTGATTGCTGGCACCATTCATTATTTTTATTTGAATTTATGAGCTATCTTTTTAAGACAAATTGTACGGATGCTTTTTTGACGACATGTTTTTCCCATGATTTGAATGCAAACTCGAGAGCAAAAGTGATGCCGTCCGGTAATAAGGAATTCAAGCTGTCGACTTGTTTATATTGGTGACTCGTTGAATGATATTTCCGCTGGTGATTACCATATTAGTCTGAGAACTCTGCTAAACCTTCACTGGTTCAGAGACAGCAACAGAGAACGGTGTGATTGACAACTAACACGGCCTGTGGTTAATTGTATCTTGGCTGATGAATAACGATCCAACTTTAACCTCAGGAACTACTTTCAGATGGTTCCACCTAAATACAAATAGTGTAAGTAGCACGGGGTTGTTTCCGTGAAATAGCTTACCATGCGACGCGAATCAAGAACGACTGATTTCGAGTCGAGCGCCTAAGCCATAAAGCCACCATGCAGACTGTCAATGGTTTGTTGAAGTTCACTGCACGATGCCGCACCTATTTGTTACTGATTTACATGGCCACGGGCCGCTGGAGTATAGCAATGGGCTCTGCGGATGGATGACTTCCCTGTAAATAGCATAAATAAGATCTAGGCTTTGGACATAATCAAAAGAGCTTGGCTGCCCGGTATGTGTTCGTAGTAGGAGATTACATGTTCCCGTGAAATTCTTCGATGGTCTGCAAAATTCATTGACGAAAACGGTCGTTGTTTGATGAGACGTCGAGGATCAGTCGGGCTGGCGTAATGGGTGAGGCGTTTCATTCAAAACCGTTCTTCCCGGGTTGGCGTCCCAGTTCGGGCGAGGTGGATGTGCACTGCTGATAATTCCTAAGAAGGATTAAATACTTGTACATTAATTTTATGGTTTCCTAATGGCGAGTTGAGCGTCGATATCAAATGGTGAATGATTGAATGAATTACATAGGTTTCCACTCAGACGAATCCGTCTTCATTTTCGAACTGAACCACAATGAGTGAAGAGACCAAAGCGGAAGGCCCGTTCCACAGATTGCAGTGCAGTTTAGAACTACGATTGTTATGAATTCCATAACATCGCTGTTGCTGGAATTTAGAGTTTCCAGTTTTCGTTGGAAACTGTTTGCTTAGCACGCTGTATTGGGGGGTAACCTGGGTAAGGAAATAAAAGAACGACTGAGAATTTTATAGGTCATTTACTTAAGGTTTTTATGTCACTGCCACTTTTATGTCTAGTGTTTTGTTAAAAACTCTTGCAAAAAATTGACTTCTAATTGGGAACTGGGAAACAGCAAAAGGAATGTGATAGTTCCGTAGGTAACCCTGTCGAAATGTTTCATTTGAACTAGCAGTGACGCCTAACTGCGATTATTCTACATTAACTTTAGTTCGATTATGAAATCTCCAATGAAAATCCCCAATTTAATTAACTGATTAGCTAACTAGCTAACTAATAACTGTCTATCAAATTGAACAACGGTCCTTGAGAACATCAACAGGAAACAGTGGCCCTTAGCGGAATTGTTGTTGCGGACCAAAATTTCGTTTCAGGCGCTACATATATTGTAAGCGGAAGTGCACTTGGGACCAGACAGAGCACTATCTCATCATGGCGGGTCGTCTTTTAATTAGCTTTGATTTGTTCGATAAATTGCCAACGGTTAGACGTTTCTTCATAGCCCAATTAACGAGACCTAGGCAGTACCAGTGTTGGTGGGATTCAGTATATTGAATGTTCACATTAGAGGTGGGCCAAAGATCGAGTCCCTGAATGACTCCATTTTTAGAATCTGGAAAAGACAACCATTTTCTGTTTTTATTTTCTTTGGCAATAGTTGCATCTTATGGACCCAATCAGTCATCCCCCGTTTTTCGGTAGTAAGATTGATCAGTGTCGCCCAGTCCGAAACAAAAACCCTGTCGGTGAGGCCTGATTTTAGGAACCATTCAGGCAAAACAAAGACGCAGCCTTGGCGATGTCCAAAATTAGATGATAATATGAACTATATGGTGCCCCGAAGAATCATCACATGATCATATTTCTTTGTGAAACAAGGTATATTTCTGCGTTCAAGGTGAACTGGTACGTTTCCTCTTTTTCTTTCTATAGCTCGGTGTCTAGTGTTACTTCAGGATAAAACTTTTCAACCTGATCCGTAAAACGGAAGAATTGGGTTTCCTTACTTTCCTGTCAGAAAATCCGGATGCGAAGGTCATAAGTCAGGAAAGAATGAGATTAGTTTTTAAGCTTGTCATTGGAGGTCGGCCGAAGTCAGTTCAGTGTCCTTGGTACAATCGTGATCTCTATTCGACATGGACAGTATGGGGATAGTTTAGGAATCAGTAGCCAAACTCGCTTAGTTCTAGTGAGATGAGGAAACGGGGGATGCATGTGGAGGTATAAGTATACGAAGCGGTCAAAAACGCAATATCCTAAATGACGGTGTGTGTGTGTGTGTGTGTCGAAAGCAACGATTCTGGAGTATTAAGGATTAATTTCAAATCTGACTGTTTGATAGAATAATTAACTGAACTCTGTCCGTAATCACCAGCACCATGGAATGCAATGAAGAAATCTAACTTTCAACATGCTGTGTGAAAAGCCGTGACACAACCTAACAGAAACTATAATATCACAAATTTTGTACTTTAGCAGTTACACTAACTATGATCGCAAATAAAACAGGAGACGAAAATTCACGGAATGTGTGAAGTTTTAGGCTGGCTGTTTTTTCACAGTGTGGCTGGCGGGGGGGGCGACTGATTGGCACTGAGGCAAGGCATGCAGAGATATCATATGATGGGCATGAGTCGTAAGTTTATTTTATCCAAATCAACTACTACTGGTCACAATCATCAAGTTCCAGTTGGAAATCCAGTAGAGTAGTATGGTTGGGAGTTATATTCATCACCTCATCGGACAGTGTGAACTGGATCTCCGTATGATCTCAATGGCATAAAACACATGATCCTGCGCAAACTGGTTTGGAATAGAGGCAGTCTACTGTCCGCTTACTGAAGGACATCGAAATAGGCTCAATAAGAAAGAACTGGCACGTTACTGGGGTACACAGTTTCAGATTTGCCCAAGTTCTTCGTGTGTTGAATAGTTAGGATTGAAAACAATAGTTAGTTTTCATGGTGCAACTTAACCACCTTGGAAATTGCAGACCGCGTAATAAGTCTTCCTGCACGTATCTGTCTTTTTCTTGATTTTATTTGCTTCTTCTTCTAGATCCGTAAGAAAACAGGAAGAAGGCACTATCATTTGGTGACGGGCTAGGAGTGAGTTGGAGGGGAAAAGATATGTTTTGAAAAATGTGCCAGCGAAAACGACAAACGAGTGTCATATTCTACTGGGTTACTATTAGTCGGATGTATCCTACAGGTGGAGTACGTCGGTCTAGATTTCCCCCTCAACAGAAGCTTTCGATGGCTGTCAAAGGATCATAAACTTCAGATCTGTTTATTTGAACCACATCTGTCCAGAACTAAGGTCCCGAGATGAATTACCAGAGTGATTCATAACTTGTGTGCAAGCTTTCCGATCGTATGTTCGTTGAAACCCTTGGCTGCCGTGAAAAAACTTAGGCTATTTAGGACGAACTAACTTAAAACTCGCAGGCACACACGCACACAAGCAAACTCTGAGCTTTTCAGTGAGCAAGTCCAAGTTGCGAATGGACTATGAGTAATGGAATAGGGAAATGGGTACACAATTTTACATGTTAGTTGTGCCATTTATTCGCAAAAGAGTGAGGCAGATTCAGGCACAATCGACACTCATTGAACTCTGCTGTTTATGATGCGTCAAAATTCTCGCCTAACAACGCTGAATTGATTGATTTGGAAGAGTTAGCAGTCTCACGTACAAATACTTGACATACATTCTCTTTCAAATCCGGGAGTAACATCATCACATCTTGTGAATAGAATGTACTGTACCGGAGATTATTTATTTACAAAAGTCATCTGTCACCACCCTCCTGTTGTCTCGACAAAACAGTTGGGTCTAGAAGGTTTTTTCGAGTTTAAGCCAAAGAAAATAAAGATAACAAAAATGGTTGGTACGGGGGTCACATCGCTTCTGCACAGAGCTTGGCAAAACAGAATCTACAAGTACTTTTTTTTGTTTCTCATTGTAGGATGAATTCGAAGTGTACGCGCATGAGGCAGAGATGTTGATGGTTGTGCTAGTCCCACTGGGACATAATTCAAGTGTGACAATCGGAAAACTGAAAAGGAATTACATTTATGACCAATTCGTGCTCCGTTTCGCTCAAATGACTACTTCTGCTGGATCTTCTTATTGTTGTCATTTAACTCGACTGTTTCCTAGTCGAGAAGAACGGGAAGAACGACAGATGGGATCGACTATCCCAAATAGGTTCGTTGCAACCTGTTCAACGAAATGCCTCAGACGGAAGTTCATTACCCATGGTCCGACAACGTGCACGATGCAAGCTAGTATCCAACGGAAATTCACTTTACCCGAAATGGGGATGATTATAAACAAAATTTTACTAGTTTACATTTGATATATGTTTTACTTCTTAGCTCAAACGAATGCACAGTGTGCGAAAGTAGCGGAGAGACGTAGGAAAAACCATCTATCTTGCCGGATAGCAACTTTAAACCAAGACAAATGAACGGTACTTTCCTTTTAATCTTGTTTGTATCGTTTTCAACCAACACGATCCTGTTGATGTACCAACTACTGTTAGTAATGTTAAGTATAAATCCTGACACTCCTTGCAATTTTCCGCTTGACAATGTCAACACGTGCCTATTTATGTCATGTTGAGGAACATTTTTATCACAGAACACACTCACCGAAGCATTCAGTCAGTCAACAATTCAGCTTATTCGAAAAACTGGGAAATCTGATGGAGCCCTAGAACCTGGATACAAATCATCCAACAGGATGAACAATCAATGTTTAAATCAGCTTTTCAAATCAGAGCACAATAATGCATTTGCAAGGTCATGAAAATAAATAATTAAACCGAAACAGAGATACTTATCAGATCTGTGTTTCTTGACTAGCGTAAACCGATCATGTATCGGACTAAAAACGTGTCGTCCGCAATCTGTTTATCAGCAAAACCCCATAAACGAAAAGAACAGCCTCTGGGGAGTTAGATATTGGATGATGCCAGCTAAGGGAACGACGCATTAATCAGCCAATTACAAATAAAACCAAATTTGGTGCACGGTTAAATTAAATGTAAGCAATGTTACTTGTGCAGCCGTGTGCGTACTCCAATGTGGTACGAAAATAATTTTTCACGAAATACCTTTTGATCTTCTCAATGCGTTGTTTGGTCAAATAATTCGGCTCGAAAACGGGTGAACTACAGACACAAATAATTCCTCCATGTCGCAGTCGACTTTAACGGCCCTATTTGTGCATAAGGGAAGCCATGTGCAAGACGGTGATTCTGGGCTGGCCTCAACAGAATTACATGTTGGAACCAGACGAGCTCTTAACGTATCTGAACTGCTACTTCCCTAGAATTGTCCTCAGTAGAAGGTTCCCAGATGTGCCTTAAGGAGATCCCAAAAATTATCGATGTCTACAATGAATATTGTTATCATGGTTAGTTTAAAAATACAGCGGCCAGTCGCCTCAGTCGATGTCACGAAATCCGAGTAGAGAAGTTTACTTTATACAAATAGTAACTGTGCTGTACGAATTTGTGGGAGGAAATAATTCACTCGACATTATGTCCCTATCTTTTCATTTCCCTTTACAAGCATACAAACATTTTTGAACATCCTGGCCGTGATTTCCAGTTGGGGCCTGTTGTCAAATTGGGAGTGAGTTCCGTTCAGATCTCATGGCTGGTCTGTGTATCTCACTACCAGAAGCATTTTTACCGTATGAATCTAATCATCCGATCAATCTGTTTAATCGCTGCGGTCACCCGGCTCGGCAGCGAGGATGGCCAAGTCTAGCTGGGCTCATTTGCACAACTTGCTCACTTATGTTATGCTCTGTTAGTAGACAGGAGTGATAATAAGGTATTTTTCGTTTGCCGTCATATATATATATAAATGTATATACAAAATTTCCCACATTATTTCGGAGCTCCGTCAAAATCATTATGAAATATTGGCCAGTATGGCCCATCTTACGCACGAGAAGGTGCACTAATTATCTATGCATTACTTTCTGGTTTGTAAACAGAGGTATTCGTGAGAAGTTTAGTGAAGCAGAGGCATGTTCTTACTCCACTGCAAACATTTTCTACTTAATTCCGAAATAATGCGGGAAATGGTATGGCAGTAACCAGGGGAGAGGAACTGTGATTAAGGTAACCGACTGACTTCCAGTACGCCTTTTTCACTTTCAATTTACTGACATTTTAATAGTCTGTTGCCTAATTCTATTAAACTGATATTGGTTTAGGTTTTCTGAAGAACGTGGCTAAATAAACCCGGTCACGGACTTACGATTCAATCCTCATTTTATTTTTTATCTTTTGCATCGTTTGCTAATGAGGTAACAATGTAACTCACCATTCCGGAAGGGGACGCGGCCAACAGAGGGCTGCCAAGTGGGGAAGTTCACCGGCGATGGGACGAGTCGAACCCGCGACCTTCACGTCCAAACGCCACGACCTTATCTACTTGGCCACCGCCGGCCAAGTGATCTGACTGGAATTTCACGAAGGCCCATCAGCTTCTGTTGGGTATCTGTAGCACTCGGCATCGCTTTACTTAGGTCTCATGACTAGGAATCGACTGTTGTGCGGGTAAAGATTTGCCAGTATCCAAAACCTGGTGACGAATGTTGCTCTACCGTGTGAAAGTTTAAGTCAAGTCAAAGGTTCCAATATGAACACTAAATTGTGGAGTTTTTTCCTTTTGCACCATATCGATAGTTCATGATATTATGAAGCGTACATCGTTGAGCCAAAAAGGATAAAAACGAATTAGTTCGTAACATTGAAGAAGGCTTTCTTGTGAGCGATAAGCAGAGGAGCGAGACATGGCACGACAGAACTGTGGTATATCACTGTGCTGGTAAACAGGAGCATTACCCTCGTAATCACTTAATTGGTGGCCAAGTGGCTGAAGCGTCTGTCAACCCAGAAAGATCAAAGTTTTGAACCGCAAGCCCCCTACCGATAACTTTGGTGGCAGACAGTAACGCGCTGTTGCCTGGCTCGTTACCATAGATAACCAAATAAGAGCTTCTGGGCTTTTATAGCACTCTAATTTTCCCCATCGAAGTTGTCGGACTACCTCTCCTCGCTAGTATAGTGGGCCCTAGTGTATGTGTGGGGCTTGCTTCTATATTCATAAGTCAAGTATGTCATAAAAAGATATTTGGTTGGTATGATGTCGATCGATGCAACTGTAGGTATGTCTTTGCAATCGGAAATACATTTTATCTATCAAATGAGTGAATGGAAGTCTTCTCGCATTAAAGCAAAAGGTGCTGGTCATTAGTAAATCGGGGGAAATTGCAAGAGAGGTAACAGATTTTATAAAATGTTTGTGGCTAGGCGAAATACCCAGAATCTAAGGGCGAAAAACGACAGTTTTCTAACTTCGTAAAATACATTATTGACACACTGAGACCACTGGGAGTTGACAAAATAAAAATCCGAGAAATTCAATTACAAACGATGGTGGAATACATTCGTGTTTGCAGAGTATAGCGAAGGAGTTTGTCATAATTACTTAGTTGTACAATAAAGAGCAGTGGGATGGTCGACTAACTCCAAGAACGGAAGCATATTATTTCTTCATATCACAGAAATCTGTGACTGAACAGCAAGACATCGTCTAACTCGGTGTTTATTCTTTTCCCATCTTCATTATCCGAATAAACTTGTTTCATGCTTTGTAAACCTTATATTGTCAATACCGTACGGAGTTTTGCTAGTAGGTCTTGTGATTTTCCAATATTTCTCGAGAACAATTGAAAAATTAATGAGCCTTGTTTAGCCCCTGTAGGACAGCATGTGCTAATACTTTTTAAGGTCCAGGTGGTCTTCTGAATAATTTCAACAAAAATTGGCTGAAAAAATTCAAAGAAAATAGTGTATAGATACATTCCAGTGAACAATTCGGTTATATTTGAGAGGCTGATTACATGTTGACATCCCAGTCGGCACATAGAGGATAGTTATTATGCATGGCAGTGATATTTTCACCTTGGATTCTATCACTGCGATCAGACTCTGTGAACAGGCAAAGAAAGGGGAATTATACTTAATTGGATAAACAGATATGTAAGTTTGTGTCGGCTATCAACGGTGTTCCAATCGTGAACACGACCAGACTAAATGTTAAGGAAAGAAACTAACTAGTCTACTACTTGCACTCGGCCGAGAGCTAGTTTTGCCTTTTTGTCTACCTATTTATTTGCATGTTTTATCGTCTCTCTCTATCTCTTCCGCGAAAGCTTAATGTTACAGCCACTCAGGAATCTACAAATAAATGTCACTGAGAATGAAATAGTTCCACTTTCAGTTTCTGATTTATTCGGTTAGCATGGAAGTAAATAAATAGCTGAATAAAATTTGTTCCACGGACAATAATGACAATTTCAATTTCGAAACAAACCTCCGAGTTCGGCGAAGACTTCTGACGAGGGAAGTTATGAAAAACCTGTATGGTGTTAGCTAAAAGTGAGACACAAATTTGAGACAGTCAGCGTTCATATCCGCAGTGTCACTCCGAATAGTGGGAGCATGTCAGTCAGTTGGCAGAAAAGGCATGTCAAAATGAGGATAAACGTTTACAATGTTTTCCCCTCACTTCCAGTCGATAAATGTCCAATTTATTCTACCGATTTTTCATTTACAGTTCTGCTGCTGTGAAAGCCTTGCCCTGGTTCACAGTTGCTTAGAACAGTTAAAAATAGCGGGTGGGTATAAATTACCTTGTATTCCGTCGTACTCCAAGCAACACCTATCCGAACGTGGTTTCCGGAAAACAGGGCCCAAAAGTCATCGTACAAACATCCATTAGGCGGAAAATTGAAAAAGCGAATGAATGATGAGAGTTACATGAGATGAAAATATACTGACCAGAAATTCATGCAAAATACCGTTTTTTCGAGACTCACATTCCCTACTGGCAACCACTACAAATAAACTTTAGTGCAAATTAGACCGGACCTAGTAACCAGCTCTAACTTTCAGTTTCCACGTTGGGCCAGATGACATAGATATCTGTCTGACAAGTTTGGGTTATAAAGTAGTGGTCGGAGGATTATTTGTTTCACGAACGGACCCACCACGCTTTTGGTGCACAGAAGTGGCCTGAGGGGGAGGGCGCAGACAGCCGTATTTTGTTCGACAAAGTTAACAAACCCAGCCCTATCACAATGAAAATAGTCGATGAACATTTGAAAAGGCAAAGTAATGACAACTATTTATCTTCCATTCCTCAATGCCTGCCTCATCCTCCAACGGAAAATGACTGCCACCACTTATCGATACCATCCTGTCCACCAAATGGGTACAGGATGTTGCCGTCCAAACGATGAGTATGGTTCACCTGAAAAGGAATATACGATAAATAACCGAAGCATATAACATGCTTATAAGGGGCAATCGCCAGAAATACAGACAATGGATCGAATAGGCGAAAAAATGTAACAAATTTTCATAGGAGAAGTGCAAGTAGATGAAGCATGCTTTAGAAAAACTGACCGACTGATGGGAAAGGTGGAAGCAAAAGACAATTAATAATGGGATATTTGGAAAACGCTTAACAAGCACAATTTAGCGGTCACCAAGCCAAGATAAAAAAACATGGAAATTGTTGAGTGTTCAGTACAGTCCGCTTGTTCTGATTAATCACAATGCTGGTAAGTGATTCTGGTATGACATAAAAATTGAAAGGCACGTAGTACGAACTACAAATGTGTCGATGTTGATGTGCTATCCCAAACACCGAAAGTACGATGAAATGCTTGAAGTCTGGGTCCACAACGATGCGTCTTAATGTCTGAAGGATGTCTGCCTCTCGTTAAGAAGAAACCGAGGAAATGGTGACATACTGAGAAAAATTTTAACCAGCCATTGACACTGTCTATCCCACGTCCCTCTTCCCGTATCAGTCTGTTTCTACAGTGTCATAAAATGGACTCTCGTTATTCCCATGACCGTGGGTTGACTGCTAGTTGGCTTTGTTTGACTCACTTTTTCGTTGATGTCACTTGTTAGTGCAACATGGAATACAGGACTCTGAAATGAACACCGTTGAGGATTGGTCATTAAAGGCCGGTTAACTTGGTGTAAATGGCGCCGTAAAAATTTGAATAAACTTCTGTTTTGGATTGTGCCAATTTGTTCGCTGTGCGTTGCTCGGAGGTACGCTCGACGGGTTTCGAGCGCGGAACAGAGGAAGTCAGCAGTTGCCTTGAGACACGAGTGTTGCTAACTATGACTGGTTTCAGACATTGCATCTGCATCTGAAGTGACAAAAAGATCTACAGATAAATTCAATCTAACGCCAAAATTTACGTGTGTTGTTCTACGCCAACAGCTTGTCGCAATGACAACAACCTTTAATAGACTTTGTACTTCTCACTTTCGCTTCTCAGCAACGGTTATCTTTTTTTACTCATATTAATAATGCAGCCGAAGTATGCGATACTTAACAAGTGGGGGATTTGTGATGAAGTGCATTACGCTGGAGGGTTGTTGTTGGAACGGGCGATGCTTATGTACAAGCTCCACTATGTTCTATGCAAGACAAACGATTTACGTGTCACGGAAAAATTAACGGAATTCAGAACTGCCGCAGTAAAAGCATGTGTAAAGTGTATACCGATGTACCATTGGTCTTCGGAATAAACTCGTGCATATTTCTCTACACAAAAATTTGCATTTGAACTTCTTGAGATCAGATAACTTCTTCCTTGGGGCACTGATCCCTCCGGCCGACGAAGCAAAAGCTGAATTTCTCGGAGGAATGATTACATGATGTACGTTTTATTGTGTGTTTGACGGAATGGTGTTTGGTTTTTGGCATAACAACGCACCACTCACATCTTTGTTTTACAAATGCCAAGGTGCTTTATTGGTCTTGTTCCGTGGTCTCGCTGTGTCAATCCATTTTGTACTAATCCGATTGTGTTAGAAATCATTAATAGCGTGTATGGGGACAGAGAATTTCGGGCATGAAAATGGCGCCCACAATTTACTTTACTCGCGGTAACCGTTTGACTGCTCATTGCTGAGTAGTTTGTTGATTGGATTTTCGAGGACCAAAAGATCCCCATGGCTGTTTTGTCCAAATGGCTGTGCGTGAGCCTAATTCAAAGTGAACATCTGATGGGATAGTAGCTACGTTAACAGAGATATGAATTTAAGTCCTTTATAGGGTTCGATATTAGTGGAAAAAACAAAACCGAGATGGCTTAAGGTTTCTGAGTTGAAAGTAGGGTCAGAAGGAATGTCAATCAAAGAGAAAATATCAACAGTTCCCCACACTACTGGCAAGTAGTTTTGAGGTACATGCAATGAACACAAGAATTATCGAAAAACCTGAATGATTTACCATAGGTTTGGGTTATTTTCCATTCTTTTTGGGAATTTTGATTGTGCTGGCCACAACGTAATCGCCTTTTCTCATAGTAATTACAGGTTTTGCAAACTTACGGAATTTGTTCAGAAAAACATGTTGCCGCATTTCCAACTTGCTCTTGGAGGCTTGGATCGATGGTTTAATGAAAAACGAGACACTTTCCCTTAATGCCAATTTATGTTGGTGCATGGGTGTCCTTTTAATGTTGGTTCTGCGCCCGTTTTCATGTTTCTGAATGGTTGACGCTCTTCAGTTATAGTCTGAATGATAAGATCCTGCGAGTTTCCTCCTGATACGGTGACATACCATGGCCTGAGGTTGTAACTGCAAGCCTTTAACAAACCACGAATATTTTGATTTGATCCATTGATTGATCCTTCAGCAAAACCATTTGGGGTTGCAATTGATTTTTGTTGATTGTCTTGAAAAGTTTTCTATTTGTTATTTTTTTTATCTAGAGGCGGTGATATCTTGTATAAAAAAGACCGTAAAGAGCAGTAGTCTGATTTTGTCACCGTCTTTCCATGAGACATTTTGGACGATGAATATATCCTCAAATCCTATGATTCTAATTGTACTTACATGAGGAAATTAGCAACGTTCTCATTTGTTTGATCTACATTTGTTAGGTTATACAACGGAAATATCTCCTTCATTTTTGTCAATGATTGAGTAAGCTTTTGTGCTCAAATTATCCGGATGATAGTATCCGTCTGTTTGGATACAGTTTTGTCTTGATCTGAACGCGTGGGTTCTTGGCTGTTGCTACCAATAAATTCCCGGCTCCGTGATAGGAATTTGAACGAAGACAGCGTCATTCATTGGGTGAAACAGACAAGACATAGTGAACTTCATGTAATGCCTCAGTGTTTTACCCCTAGGATTGACGATACAAGCCACTAATTTTGTCGATTTATACGTCTCACATTTGAACTGTAAATCACTTCACACAACACAGCATCCTGACCAGTCCATTTCGGTGAATTGCGTGTTCTCTCTAACCGGGTTAAATAGGATCAGCATTTATGGCGTAAAACAAAACTGCGGAAGATGCACATGGATTAAAGTGTATACCTTCGTCACTAAACCACTAAACCAAGTCCGATAGAAGGGCTTAGGTCAACACAAACACCCATTTACAGTTAAACCCATTAGATACCGACTAGTTACTGACGATGTCTATTTGAATGCAAAATGGACTACGAGCACGTGTGATAGCCTGCGATTTTACTGCTGATCTCAGTCAATTAATCTACGGGACAATATCAGTGGACAGCATTGTCGCGGTGATCTCCATACACATTAGCCGTCTTTAATACATGGGTGCATCAAAGCTGTCACCATAGTTGCAGATTTGTGTGTGACTTCGTTAAACCATTGGAAATTCAATTCTTTGATGCTCCAGCTTTTTTCGCACTACTTTCTCCGCTGCAATGTACCATTGACGGTTTGCTTTTGTGAAGTCTTCAGTTTAACGCAAACTTTTTTGCTAACTCACGATGGGTTACATGAAGTTTTAACTACTAACTACTCAGTCATTGGTAGAAATAAAAGTTAAATTATGAATTTCTGGATTTTAGACCTTAGTCCTTTCCGGATTTGTTTAATCGCGCAGTTCATAATGCCATGCTTGTTTTTCAGCCGCTAACTGTTGATGTGAAGCTGTTCCGAATCGAACTGACAACAAAGATGTACCGCAAGCTGACCCGTTAAATGTTCCCCTTTGATTTAACATTCACTAGTGGAAACTCACTGGCATGAGTTAATTATACGATCCAGTAACATCGACAAATTCTGATTAAATGCAGGTCGCTTACCCCATCGTTATCGATTCAGGGTGTCATCTGCAATTCAGCGGTCGGTACGAACTACTAAGGCCAACTGACTGATGTTAGGATAGGTCGCGATTACTGACCCATTTTCCTAAACTTATTGTATCCATCCAAGATTGAAAAACTCAAAATTATTATCATCGTTACAGGTATAAATGCTTTAACAAAAAATATATCCCAATTAGCTAGAGTCCGACAATTTTTGTTTGAGATTTCATAGGAGAGTCTTTTTACTTTTAGAATAAAGGCGTCAAAATAAAGGATCAACTAGTTGCAGCATTTCGGTTGTTCCGAATCTTCTTAAATTTACTTAGACATGCATTGGAAATAGTTATACCATGGAAGTCAATTAGTAATTAATTGCTGCTGTCATTTTTGCATATTGGTGTGGGAAACACATTAAAGCTTTTTTCGGCAACCTGTACCACAGACGTATCACGTGTGAATTGTCAAATCCACTCACGTGACTTGGCTGCTTAATGTGAGTATTATGAGCAACTGTTTTCGGTGAAGTACGATGTGCCTAACTATACCCATGAACGGTACTGCTACATTACAACCGAAAACAACTAAACGACAGCTAAATGCCGTTAAATCCTGGTACTGTTATCCTGTACAGTAGTAGTTTAAATTGAAGCGAAATGTTCACTTGGATAAACTAACAGCCGAGTGTAAGGATGACCTAATCCATACAGGTTATACTACTGTCTGCAAGGTGCGCATGCCGTGGTATTTAGAAAATCCAAATGCTTATCTATAGCTGTTAATTAATTTCCTTTAGAAAACAGTAAGAATGTCACAAGAAGTCGGAGTGTATGGAGTTGACCTAATCCAATACCTAGGAGAACAGCTTCGTGGTATAAATGCAAAGATATTACCCCCAATAGATGTCGTCACCATAATCCCGCACCGTGCAATCGTATTTTTTGGGATACTTTTATATTTTTGCCGATTTTGCGGGTATTCATATTCGATTTTCCTTGAGTTAATGTGATTGAAGTGATTGAAACGCCACTTTGAAACTCATGGATGAAAACTTCCAACTTCCCAGTCATCGGGAAATCAGTACGATTCCAATTGTTGGGTCTGACAAAATGTGTTGTCAAACTTAGTCACTGACGAATAATTTATATTGCAATGGATCGTTCGTTTAAATACAACTACACAAGTTTTTGGTGGCAAATATAGGTTGTTCTATCGTTCAACAGTTGTTGTGCATAAGTTAATAGCTTCCTATGAACGAGAGGAAATTTGCAACCACAGAAAGATTTAAATAATGTGCGAGCTATTTGATGATATACATTTATAACCTCTGATTCCGTTAACTTTATTGGTAATGACAGGCTGATTGGCATGAAGGGAACGTTATCTAAACAACTTGATTACGGAAACAGAACGATACCTTGAATCATCTGTGGTTTATTGACACGTTATGAAAATTTTTCTCCATCATTTAGTACTTTCTGCTGATTCAATTAAGTAGTCACATAATGATGGGAACAACTGTGTTGAATCAACACATGGTTATAACTTGTGGCAGAGGAATGGAACGACCAAGCCGAGTGAAACGAGAGAGCGCCGTCAAGTCGAATAAACGAGGCTAACTTCCCATTGTGATTTAAATATAAGGCCTTAACTGTTGAACAGGAAAATGAATATTATGTTTTACTAGTGCTCAAAAATTAGTTTTATATGGTTGTCCTCTAGTTCGTGCGGGTCATATTCAACACGGTGGAAGTTAGGTCAATGAACATTATCTGATTTCGTGGCGGACTGACTGATAGCATGCTGAGTACATGAACTAACATCTTGTCAACAACGGGATGAGGATATGAGGAGGATCGTGTAAGATGACAGTCGTTTTCCAACTAATCAGTCCATTCATCCTTCTGTCACCTAGCCAGTTAATTCATCTGCAGTCTGACAATTCGACTTGCGTATCTGATACAAATTCATGGTCCATTGGTCGCACTCAAACGCCATCCTATCAACGGACAGACTGGGGGGCTGCGTCGCGAATTGCCGGTTGGTCATAACGATTAGACGGGTTGTTATCTGAGGAACACAACTGCAATGCCGAACAGGGACTGTAGTCACTAACACACTGAAGATAACGCGAGAATACAGAAAAGTGTTAATAAGCCCGTACGGCATGGGCAACAGAGCGTGGCTATTGAACTGACAAAGTGGACCAAGTGAACCAGAGATAAGACTTCGTCATGTGGTAGAGAATGATTGTGCGCGTGGCATCAAAAACTGATTGTTCGGATGGCCCACCTCCAACTTTGTCCGCTCAACACGATAAAACAGCACAAATGTGTATGCGATTGATAGCAATTAGCGTCAAGCTTACAGTGTTGCTAAGACTATCATTTCGATCATCGCAGTCTCGCCATTTAAAGTTCGCGTGCGCGTGTGCATGGGTGAGTGTGTGGAGGAAGTGTTCTTGTTCATATATGCACGATTAGAAACTTGCTCAGCCACGACATATGAGGTCCCCTCCTCTTAAATCACTATTATCCCTAACGCGAGCAGAAGTGGTAGATTTTTAATGCAGGTTCGACTAAAGTGGCCTTGTGTTCGTAATGAAACCGTGCCTCATAGGGATCATCTGTTGCTAAGCCGAGATTGCTCACGATCGAAAAGAACAAATACCAACCAGGGGATGTGCATACACAAACTCTCACGTGACACAAGTAGACAACTTTCTAGATATTATTCAATCAAATAACATACACAACACGCTACATCCGGGTGACTGACATTATCAAGTAAATTGGATCTTCACAGTGTGCTAGCTGTCAAGCCTAGCATAGATATTGTGCGATGCAATGGATCGATTGGTAATATCTAAGGGGAAACCGAAGCAGAAAAATTACTGATGTATGACGAACGTACAATTTATTTTGTCCAGTTAACATTTTAAATTCCATCGTGAACCAGGTGGAATCGAGTAAATGATCATTACGCTTCCATAAAACGTAACCGACGATCCACGGAAAGAAAATTGCTCGCTAATGCACGAACTTATTTTTACCTCATCTGCCTGAAAAGACCACTGCTTAGTTACGCTTCCAGCTTTCGCCTGATTTACCCAAGCTAAAATGAAGACATGATACATCCAGTGGTGATAGGCACAAAACGAAAGTTTGTTCTAGCCGCCGGTTGGCGTTGGACGATATCCCCCAAGTCATGTGAATCAAAAGATGCATGTGTCTGTTTACAGTGAGAACAGTGCCTGGTTGGAAACCTGACACAACCGTTCAGATCTGAACTGTTAGCAGTTGCGTTATTCTCAAGGTATTCACGACAATTATTTCGGTAGATCCATATAGAATTATCTTTCACTAATATCAGAATCAAATTTGCATGTTTTAAAACATTCATGGAAATTTTTTTAAATGAATGGAATATATAAATTTCAGTTCTGTTCAACTTTCGAACACCGGAGTGAATCGAAGCAGAATATCGTCAATAACGAATTGTCGTCAAATCTGACTCACATAACTTGCATCACCTCAATGATGTCAATGTCGTCAGGAAAGTGCCCCCATTGAATTGTAGACAAAATACACAGGATCATCTCTCGAAATGCCACCGCCCGATGCTCTTTTCTGGTAGGTCAAAAGTATTTTGGTAGATATGCATCATAAGAAATCGAATACGTCAGTCAAATCAAGATGTGAACAAGATTCAGTAAGTGCTATTGCATTCAATCACCGCCTTACAATATTTCATCGCACACTATGACCTAAAATAATGCTAATTATTTGCTAGTTTCTGCTCTACTAGGAGAGCATCGCAACGCATTCGGTTGTTGGCCTTTTCCCATTAGAGGTTGGGGTGACTGCTGTGTGAAACTGGCGCTGGGGTTGAAAACAAGTGACAACAAAGCGTTTGACTTTTACTGTGACTGAACTCAGTAACTCGTGTTTGTGTCTTCATTCTGCTTACATGCTTTTAGATCCACAGCGTGTGAATTGTACACAGCTGAAAGTAAACAATCTCATCATTGAATTTGCCTCTCATCATGATACGTGTGTCGAAACGTACTCCTCACGTATGTATGGCCAATTTGGTTGCCATGCCGTCAGCGCATCGACAGTCCGTCTCTTTTAATGATACACATATAAGCAATAGACTTCAGAAATAGATAAATGGAGAAACGCAGATGTTTCATTGTCGTCAGGCTTTGCCCGGTTCCCTCTCCCACCCGGGTTCCCAGTCCCGTCAAGATTTCCACAAAGTGAAACGGAAGATTCGTCTGTTATTTCGACACGAAATTGAAGTACAGACCTGACCTAGTGGGTTGGTGGTTCAAATATGTGGGTCCAAAATCCCATGTGGCCTAGAGTTTGTGATGTCTGATTGTCCATTGTCAGCCGAGGTGCTAGTTTGAGGAATTTTGGTGTCCACATCTGGATTTCATCAAACAATTTGGGGGGACTCTCCCGTGAATCCCATTCATTCACAGCGGTTAATGATAGCCGTGATGCAGTGGGACAGCAACGATGGCGTCGAGACAGTCCACATGACACTTCCTAATGACCGACTCCTCCACTTTAGTTAGCTTATGCCTACTTCCGATTTTTCGAATTAGCTGTCTACGGGAAATTACCATATAGACAACATAGTATTACTCCAACTCCCAAATTCCAGTAACTGATTTCATTTGTATTTCTTAAATAACCTGTTGTTTATGCTGAATGGTAACACAGTGATCTTGGGGCAGATGGTAAACGATCGGAGGTTGACGCTATTGGTGCGAAATGGGAAGAGAAAACATATTTTTGTACTTAAAATATCCCTTCACATCGTGGATCTGACAAACTTCAGCTCTCAGTTGCGAAAATGCTTGTTCACGAAACCAGCAATTTATCGAGGACGTAAATGCTATCTGACAGACATTTCGGTAATCGAAGACATCATTTTTCATAACGAACCTCAGTTTTGATCAAACATTGCAATGCAAAGTTGCAATTAAGTGTATTTCAGTAGTTTCCCTTTGTATTTATCCATAAAGTATTAAATAACTTTTGGGAAATTCGCTGAGTAGTCGCGTTGTCCTTCCAAATTTATGTGAGATATGATAGCACCGAATATGCGAGTGTATCAGATGAGATAAACTGGAATGGCCAGTAGGTCAAGCAGTGATAATTGCGAGCAGGTAAGTTGCTGCGTACCTAATTTTCTGTGTGATTTTCAAGTGAACATTGCCTTATTCGTTAGGGATGTTCCCAATGAGGACGGGGCTTTGGGAACTTTGACTCACCATTTTGCTGTCTTCAGGAAACCCGAAAAGACCACAATGAAAAAACTAAAAAGGACCGGGGTGAGCGTACTACTAAGAAAATTCGCTGTCACTGTCTTATCAGAACAAAACTGACCCAACTTTGAGGCTTTCATCAAAACACGTGGACACATTAAAACCATTAACGATTAGTTTCGTGAACAACGAAGAAGCACTTCATGTGACTTATTTTGTCCATCTGTTTTTCCATAGCTTCTGCATTAGGGGTCGGAGACGGGGGACGGTTTAGAGTAAGTAGGCATTCAATGTATTTGTCGGATTAAGATCCGATCCAAGCGGGGAGCGTTAAAGTTTGGTCGCAAGAAATAGTGGCTGATTTGTTAATATAAATGATATTGGGAATAGTCTAATGGGGCTACTACCGGCACAACAAAGCCAGTAATAAATCATGCACTTTAGAAAGAATTCACCACACGTTACGCATCGGGACTATGAAAACCCAGAACGTTGTGACTCACTGATATAGTCACTTCTACCGTTAATAAAACACGTGATCGAAATGATAAAATCAGATAACGAAAGGCATTTTATTGTCGTATCTGTTGGGGATTTCAGACAAGTCCCAACAATTGCTTGTGCTCTTCCCTTCATATTTCGCGCATAACCACGTTGAATGACTGAGAGGATACGAAGAACAACTAATATGATACTAATTCATCGAGTTAGAAACCCCTTAGCTCTGCATGTTTTCGGTTCGCCACCTGCCTGACTTTGCCTATGCCATTTTTAGGAGTTACACGACCTAGACATACCACTCCTTAGATGTAACTTCTCATATAAATAACACGTTCCCTACGGCAGTCGTATTGTGTATCGTGATACTGTTGACTGCTAAGAGTCTTTTAAACTCCTGAAGCTTTTTACCGCTTGTCGAGTATCATATTATGACTTCTGTGATTGTCTACGTCGGTTTCACGTATTGTTGATATTCCAGGAGGGACTGATTGCGATGTAGTAACAGTCGTTGACTGATGAACATTTATGAACTTTTACTTACGATGTCGGTAAGATATTGTGTGGGAGCGCTCTATGCCATCCTTTCGGCTGTATTGTCAAAATATTGCTTAGGCCTTGGGACAGAAAACAGTCAGCTGACTTCCTTGAAGATGTTCTGGGTATTCTGTTGACGAAAGATCAGTTAGTAATATATATACACATGCATATATACATATATATATATATATATAGTTTTCTTTGGACTGCCTGTTTTTGTCCTTTTTTTGTGTTGCTACAACGGTAGTGTTTTCGTTATTTTTCTTCTCTTTGGTTGCATATTGAAAACCTTAAATAACGATACCAACCGGTGTTTTTTTTAGTCTGCCACGGAGATCCTCTGATTAACTGACCTATGTTCATTTGCTGAACCTTCATAAATCATGCTACAAATAGTGACTCTGTTTCTGGTTTAATCGTTACACATATCCTGCTTCCAGTTACGCACTTTTATTTATTTTATCAGTTACCGATGCGAGTTAACGAGTCCCTAAAAAGGCACAACCTATCTTCTGTGAGATTAGCCCTGGGATCAAATATCTCGTTATGTTTGGGCAGATTGTCACTTTAGAATCACGCATATATCCGTATCTGTCTCTGTCGTTCATTGTTTACATGCAGTTGTCTTAAACTCCCCCCTTAAGTGCAAGTTATTTCACTTTCTCACTCGCTCATAAAGGGAAGGAGTAGGTGAGACTAGTAATAATTTCGAGGAGATTGTTGTCAAAATTAATTCAGTCTGGAACGAACACCCTCGGTCCCATTGACCTTCTCACCTTCAGGTTTCCTTTCAGTCCTGGGTCTGCTCTCCCATTCCAATTGCGGAAAGACAATGAAATTCGGACTAGTCGCGTGAATGATGAACCACGTAGTGGTCCCATGGGAAAAAACCCGTACAACCTAATGATTATGATAAGAATCTACGCAAATCATGTTGGAACATGACAAACTTGATTTGACCACAGGCGTATGCACATATACACAAACACCAAAAGATGACAATCATAGGAAAGAAAATGAGCTCTTGGCCGACTGTCAACTTTCCTCGGAGAACACCCTATTGACAGGTAGTCCTGGTCCCCTTTCAATGTCGGTAGATGAGCCAAGGTTTTGGTGAACGGTGAACATAGTGAGTCCGACACGCAACGTCCACATAACTTGTGATGAATTTAGTGAAGACAGTTTACGGTGTCATGAGAATTTTTATCCCATCTCTGTCTGTGTTATTTGCCCGACCGTGTAACAATGGATGAAATAAAAGAGTGAACGCAAGTTGACGACAACAGAAGGAAACGAGAATACAATACGCAGCAATCCTTCATTTCGAACTCAGACCGATTATACCTTGCAAACTGGTTCATATAACTCAACGTCCATCATACAACTTCTGCCGGATTAGAAAATCTTACCTGCATGCCCAAACTCTTTCTCTTGAAGAATAAGATTGAATTTTGACCAATTTATACTTCTGTGTTTTAAACCCCCATCTAACCCATGATTGGGCTATCGGTCAGACGGCTGAGAAGCATTTGCAACCCACCTGAGTCTTTGTTCTAATGTACTATGTCAGAGAATTTACCGCCCGAGAAAATACCAATATTCCTATTTTCACATTTGGATAGAATTTTTCTGTAATCGTTGAATTTTCGAGGTTGAAGAGAAGAGTTGTCGGACGATATATTTGACGAATATCATTACTCGTGGATAACTTGGGTCAAAGGTCAAAAGATCATTCGGGAAAATAATTTTTTTCTGACTTGCCGTCCAGTGAAAGACGGTATCACAGACCCGCACAACCGAAAGAGACGAACACTAGTTTCTCTTTCACGCAATTCAAACCTCCACCCGATCTATCTATTCGGCACTTAATTACGTCGCTAGACGCGCATATTGCCACTGTGCAAATTGAACGGTTGAACTGCAGCTGTGCAGTTATGGTGGAACTCAGGACGTTTACACCTTAAGCGCATAGTCTAGCTTGGCCCTAAAGTATTTTATGGGCATAAGATACAGTCCCAAATGGATTTACACCACTCGATTGGGAAAAAGAAAAGAGTGAATGGTTGGTTTGCTTAAGTGCGCGAAAAATGCCCCCACGTGGTTCGAGTAGGTAGGTGCACCACACTCATGGAATGATGCAATCGTATGATGAATGAAGCAGTAAAATACTATTTCGAATTATGTAAACGTCACAGCAGTCCAAACATGTGAACGTAATGCAATGAACAAGATGCAGAAATGGGTGTGTCGCGGTAATATTTACATGGATTTGAGGCAGCTAAGTTTGCTGCAAATGACATAAGGAAAGAATTTTCCTTCATTGACAGCAACAACAATAGTAAAAGCCCTTAGCATCATTTTGTTTATTATATGACGAACTTTTGATATTTTGAGACGGGATCACGGCCACTGGGAGATTTTTGAATGACTGACGGCGGAAGAAATGGAACTTCCAGTCTTCACGTCCATATATTTTATCTTTTACTTCCTTTATTAAAGAAATGACAATTCTCAGGAAAATGGCCGCTGCCAATAAATGGCTACCAAGCGGGGAAATCGACCGGCGGTGGGAGTATTCGAACTCGCGATCACAACGCCCAAAAGTCACGACTTTATTCGCCCGACTACCGCCTTCACGGATGTTAACCGGGTGATCAGTGGATGACGGGATTGGATTTCGTCGGCTATAATAAAATTGGCAGCGAACGTTGGTGACTAAAGTAAAAACTCACACATGATGCAAATTGGACCGTTGTTCTAAGCCTTACACAATTTTCACATTCTATCCAGATGATGATCGGTTTCTACAAAATGTTCATTGGACAAAAGAAAGGCAGCATAAACAAAGATCCCTGTCACTTGGAAAAAGGCGCGTGTCGTAGAAAAGCGTAAGGGAAAATTCACATGGGAACCAATTCATGAATTTTACCATCAAGGGAAAATGTAGATGTGCAAAACTAAGGAAAATAACAATTTTAAAGTAAGAAAAGGGCGATTGAACGAAAAGGTTTCGTATCTTCGGGGCAGTTATTTAACGAGAACTAAACACCTGCGTACGGGATATAGGCAAAGGTTGAGGAACGATGAACTTTTGAAATAAGCATTGTAACTTTCGATGGACGGGTTTTTAAGTTCTTCTGTGATCAATTCGAACATTATCGCTCATCGCAATCATCGCTCAGCTTTTTACTCCGCACAGTATACCTGCATAAGATTACCATTAGTAATAATCATAACACATTTCACGTTCATTTTATTTTCTTGTGCATAGGATACATTGTTTATAACAATCTCCATGCAACTCAATGAAGGCCAAGCATCCACGGCAAAGTCTTACTGAATAATTGCGTCAGTATTCTACATTTTTCTCTTATACCTGCCCAATACTTCTCGCATGTTCAGATGCATTAATAGATTCCTAATTGCGACTTATTCATAACAGCTCGCTGTTTCTAATAACTTAGTTGTACCTGTAGACCCCGGGCTTGCTCGGTTCAGAAGTGCAACAAACGTCGTATATTAATGACACTGTCCATTGTTTTGACTGTTCACTTAGTCTCATTGGCTTCAGCCTGGAAGCACTAGTCAAGCGATCGACCTAGAAAAGTTCCAAGGTGAATGCAGTGCGTCCATCTTTTCATTGCTGATCTCGTCCGCACTCCGTCAACCGTTCGATGAATGGGATCTTTTTTTGAAAATTATGCATATATTGCACTTTTGTTAAAGCGAAACTGAACAGACCAAAATGGAAACACGTTTTCTGATTTTGGTTAAATAATTATCATTCGAATCATGTGAAGCGACGAATATTTCGTTTACTCTCTCTCAGGCGGTTCACAGTCAATAGTCTCGGGTTTGGACCGTGAAATTAGCGGAAATGGTTTTACATTCCTGATTGATTACACACTCAGGGTATTTTCTCTGCCGTTGTGCCGGGTATCAGTCTGTTCTGGTACAAGAATGGTTTAATTTTAATATATACGCATAATTAAGCCGGTTATTCGAGCTTTTATTGACCCTCAATTTGATCAAATGTAAGCTGTCGAAATTACCAAAGTAAGCAATTCATTTTGACTTGTCATCGTTTCGATTAATCTTTATTCACAATAAAGAAACCTTTCAAGTGGAATTCTTAATTTGGGTTTTCCTTTGCTCCCATTTTTGCACAAATCTTTTACACACAGTCCGAGATAGTATCAAAAATCTCATTCAATTTCATCTTGTTTTCCTTTTGTTACGCAGCTCTTGTGCAAATGTTCAGGAAGAAAGTTGTGGACAGAGAATAAAAACAGCCAACAATGACGGGACTCGAACACGGACCACCTAAGTCCGAAGGCCACTCGGCTGATCGCTTGACCATTGCTGTTAGTCGGCATCACTGATCCACTGGATGAAGCCTTACAACTACAGTTCGCATTGGGACAACCACAGGCTCAGTGGCTCATCTAGTCCATATGTATTGTATGAAAATAAGTTTGGGCAGAAATGCTCTCAGGTATGGCACTAATAATAGCATTGCTGTTGCTAGCATTAATATTGCCGCAACATCAGCTACCGTTGTAAACACCAAAATGATATTTAACGGTGATAATCATTCGACCAGTAGAAGCGAAAACAGCGAACCAAGTAACTGCCCGATTTTGGAGGAATCAAGGAGCAAAAGCATGCCCGACTAGACTGTGGGACCAGGACGATTCTCCAAGGCGATTCATGAAAACAGATGAATGAGAATACTTTCAAAACGATTCACAGTGTACCACAAAATGGCTTCAAGCTTCTTCGTCACCTACACTTGGGAAAAAGGAAACTTGTCATTGGTCGAATACACAATCTATCTGCTCCTTTAAGCTCAAAGTTATACGTGCCTTTCAATTATGACATTGACGTTGGTACGGCAATTACTGTTTAAATAAACATCGGTTGACCGAGACAGTTCCCCTGTGTGTCTAAACCACACGGGTTTGAACCATGAATTTCCGAGAAAACTTTGACGCACACTGAGAATACAAAACAAATGATCTAGTTAAATGCTTGCAGTAGCAATGCGGATCACCGTCGGCGCACGACAAGTGAACGATCACTTTGGTTAAAATGCGTACCAACGAGGAGCCGGAATAAAACTGCTTACAATATCCCAAACTGTGTCGCGGAAATTGCTAGCTCAATTCTCATTCGAAATTATTTCAGTATTTTGGTTAGTTTCACTTGCTTTTAACCATGTTTCTCCAGGTAATGCAGAATCTCGCTGACTCGCTTTTGGTAATCGGTTGAATAATTGTTACCGAAATATTGTATACTATGAACCTCTGCTGTTTCACAGCTCATGTTCGGATAACAACACACAAAATTACCAGTTATTTGTAAATATAATGCTTTATATTTACATGTGTATATGGGTAGAAAATCGGGAATCATAAACGTCTGCATTATCGTCATCTTTGACTCCTCTCGTAACCAAATTGATCGCCGTCAGTAGACCGATTAGTATTGGTTTCACCCCTGATTTGCAAATCATTTGAAACCGATTTCTTTAAATTAGTCATCAAGGGCGAAGGGCAATTCACAGCCGCGGGCACCTCATCACGGCTATCGGTCATTCATCAGTTCGTTGTAAGCCGAAGGGACTAGCTCCATGAGGTAGCCAAGGTGGCTAGTTTCGTTTACTTCGAGCAATATCCGCCGGAAGTATCCGCATCACGGTTCAGAATTGGAACTTCACCAAAGTGGACGATTCAAACACGTTGAAAGACAGCTCGCCGCACAATAACAACAGCTAGGAATCCGAAACTGACGAGCGTAGTGCTGATAACCACTTTGCTGAACTGAATGTAAAAGAACAAAGTAATTCAGATCGACTGTAGTTTGGTCAATATATGACAACTGGAAAATTGTTCAACGAACTTTATTCACAATTTACTGATTTTATAACTGTCCTGAGGTTAACCTGGGTTATGACTGTATTCGGCCTCTTTTGTGCACGTGTGTCCCCTCCACCTGCAACCATCTATCTCGACGGATACATTTAAGACGAATTAGGTCAATCATGGTCACGTAACATCACAAGTCTCGACTTGCCGATTCACCTCCAACTGCTCTGACCAACTCCATCGATATCACACCATGTAAACACACAACACACCCCAAAGTGGTCAACCCCACATCGCACACTCAGTCACGCGTAAACCTGACAGTCTGATTTCCAGGCCGGTATTCACAAATTTCTAGAATTGTGACCCGCATCACATTTTCACACACACACACACACACACACACAACTATACACACAGCGTATTCGAATTCATCACAATTTCCCAGCCTTATATGGCCACAAGTACAAATACTTGACACATACACACACGAATATTATCTATCAGAGGCTTACTTTCAGTATATCGTCAGCATCATCATGAACACCATCACTTGGTCTTAGTGGCCCTACAAACCATTCAGGACATTCCCTCCTCCCTTCTCTTCTAGTACAACCAAACAAAATCTCGGTCCTGAACGAACAGTCATTATAACGCAACGATTCTCGCTGTCATTACAAGGACAGCCACCACTGTGGAAACGATGTGAAACGGTTGCAGTTTTCTGGCGGCGCTGAAAACTACACAGACGATCACCTGTGTTTGATGCAAAGACGATGGTGAGAGGGAGAGAGACGACAGGAAAATCATGCGGGTCAGCATCACCGGTGCTAGTTGTCGAAGTCCTGGCCTCGTCACAACCCCCCTCACACGTCCAGCGAATTCGAATCTAATGAAGAGCGATGACTCATCATCTTCATGATGGTAACCCCTGTCTAGTTTGTTCGAAGTTCGAACCAATATGGTTGTTGTCGTCGTTGTTAGTGCTGCTGTTGCTGCTGCTTGCTTCGTTTGATTATTGCTAGTATTGTTGTCCCCCTATCTGAGGGACCTCAGTTGGACACGGAGTCCACTAAATAGCTCCCTAGGCTACTCTGTGTGTGTGTGTGTGTGTGTACGTTTTGGATGGGATTGAGTGGAACGTTGCAATGACCTGAAATGGTATACCAAAAAACATTCAAACAGAATTCTACCGCGATGATGAGTCAACAAACGATGCGCGTTCCACGCCTCGATTTGTTTTCGCCTGGCCACGCAAATCACCCTGTTAGTGTCAAGCCAATAGACTAACACGTTCTCGTTGCGTGTGTCTTTTGGTCCGTGTTTAGCATGTTAGCCACAGAGATAAGTGGTCAACCTCTATCCATCTCATCCCGGTCAACATCTAACTTTCATGACTGTGAATTAAAAATGGTAATTGTGACAGCTGGTTCACAAAAATGTCCGTGTGCACAACTGTGGTTCGGAAAAGGTGAAAAACTAGTCTTCCTTGTTTATTCGGGCAAAGAAACCTGTTTTCTGTCTGGTATTAAATACAAACATACACACGCATACACACGTAATCACATTCTTTTCGTCACAGTCCGTGTCATAAGGATAAAAAGGGAACAAATCAGCACACCTTCGAAAGGTAGATAGCATGTCGTGTGTGTGTGTGTGTGTGTGCCCGATGGAAAGTCAGAAAGTTGGCGTCCGACAGACGATGATGGTTTCAGCTGGAGTAGTTGCACTGAAACGCGTGTTTGTACACATACGCGGACCCGTGAGGTCACAAATGGTCGTTTAACTAAGTAATTTATTATACATGTTCTATTATGGTAAACAAGAAAATGATAACAAATTTGCTACCAGCTATTATCCTAATTGGATGAAGTTGAACGGCTTGATAAAAGGAATAAATGTGAAAAGCGGATAAATAGTGTATATTTCGATCTAATTTCTTCATTGCCCGGGGCCAAATTAAAGGGAACATTTTCTCATGGTAACGAAATCTTGGATTTCCATCAGAGAAGATCAACAGCCCATACAGTGTAATGATTAGCCACCGTACGATGGACTCGTTCTAGAATAAAACATCCTCCGGTAGACGATTGCCTCGAAAGTTTTGTCGATCCCATATCATGCGCAACTGTTTTTGTTCTCAACTTACAACGTTCAGCGTCATAATTCAGTCGTGGAAATAAAACGACAAACTTACACGTCAAATCACACGCTTACCACAAATTGTCGAACTTTGCGCAACGCTTCTGACGGAAAATCTTGAAAGTCCGCACCTCGGTGAATCAGAGTTTGCTGTCTGATACAATAAGTCAATTCATCTCCGATTTGAATCAACTGTTCGGCAATCTGTTCTTCCACCGTTTGCGTCGTATGTCTTCTGGGAGCCTCGAGTCTCAGATGTATCATGGTCATCCTGACAGAACCTTAGCACATGCACAAATAGAAGAAAATGGGAAATATAAAATTATGCGCCTGATGTTTTGGTGACAACGTCTACAATCTATTCCCATTCATCAGGAAAAAGAGAACATTTCATTGGTAAAGGCTACGCAAAAGACAGTAATTTATGTGCGCATTAAACACGCGGAAAATCAAATAGTGGATATCGAAGCGGTAGGGCACTAAGTTGGTAGTTCGAGACCCGGAATACGTTTACATTAGGATTCAAGTGTGAATCGATCATTGGGAGTCAATGGCGTTTGGCTCACTAAGTAAATATTACAGGGGAGGATGAGGATGCGCCAAAGCTTTAGTGGAAGACGGATCAACATTGAGATCATTGGTGAAGATCAACACAAAAATGTTTCCGGCTAGATGTAATGTTATCCGAACAGATCGCGGGACAGACTGTGATCAGAACACTCGAGTCGCGATATTCACTTATGGTCCGTATTAGTAGTTCCGTGTTGTGTCCACACACTGTTGACATCTCGTCCCATGTTTTGTATGCTTCAGGTATGGGGGTAGGGAAAGATGAATGCCTCTCCACGTGGAGGGCAGGGCCGCCAGGAACCGCATCCACCATATAATCATATAGAGCCTAATAGATCAGGTGTGTTAACGAGCCGAACGACAGCGACTTTCCACCTACCATAATAGTGACCGACGGACCGGAGATTCGAACATGTGACGATTTCGGGATGGCCGATGTTCACTTCATTAGACTTGTAATTAAAACGAGAAGTGCCACTCATGATTAATAAACTGACTTGTTGCCAACTGACTTCGGGTCATGTGGCGTAAACAGACTGATAATCGGAATTGAAACCGAGAACTTGAGCTTCACGACAGTGATATGGTGATTAACCGATTGAGGAAAGTAACCAACACAGTCAGATGGGATTAAATGTCAAAAATTATCACTAAAAAACACTTGTTTGCTTCCACAAGACTCTGAAAATAATTACTCAACGGGAACCAGGAGAATATACTCATTAGGTAGGTAACTGGCCATTGAAAGTAAAAACAGGTAATCATGACCAGTTGAATAATCTTTTGGCAATAATACAGAATGGATCAATGTAAGAACAGATTAAATGGAATTCTATACACACGTGAGCGAAGGAAAAACAAAACCACAGAAACTGATAATTTTAGACTCGGATATTTGTGCTTCCTTATTCATATTTAAGCTGGTCCGTCTCAGTTCACATAAACCTTGACAAAAGTTGTTGTTTTCAGGTCTGCCAGTGCTAATGCGATAACTAGGGCTTGGCCTTTAATTGCAATATCCGCACCCATTTCCCTTGCCAGAACACAGCCCGCGCCAATGCATATAATTCACGAAAGTAAATACAACCAATGCGTATTGTTGGTCATTGTCGGATGGGCGATTCGATCTAGTAGTCAATGTGTGTGTGTGTGTGTGTGTGTGTGTAGTTGTGTGCCAGAGCTTGTGGTCAGGCCACAAAGAATGATTCATGCCATGCATCCAAACCATCACAAAAGCAAAAACAAGAACCGAACTTGTGTATCCGAGCCACACTCTCCCCATTATTCATTCGGCCACTGTCATCGCTAGAACAGATAGATGCAATCTTTCGGCGTCCGGCTGATTAGTTGAGAGGAGTCAGCAGGCGGACGAATCGTTGACAATGAACAAAACAAGTTGACCAAAACAGTCTTCACGTAAGCGGATTAATCTGTAGGAAATTCCCACACATGTGAGCGACGTGCTCGCAGATTTGATTAGCTCAAACAAAATGAACTTTTAACGAGGCAGCGGTTCGGAATAGATCGTCCATTCTGGCCAATTAAGCCGGGACTGGATTAATAATGAAGGCCATTTTGTAAGTCCCTTGTCCGAAAAACAATGCCAGTGGTTAAAGGAAAACATTTCTAACCCATGGTTAAGTGTGAATTACACTGGAACAGTTGTTTTCCCCTTCCCTCTATCTCTCGTTCATGCACACAATAAGAGACAAATTGTGACAATTAATTTTAATCCCCCAACTTTTCTATCCCTCTTGGATTGCGAGTCATCAAGAACTTGTGTAATGCATAAGTTGTATCACTTGAACAAAGAAATAAACACCATGGGGTGTTGCCTGAGTTGCTATCGGAAATTCGTTTGCTAAAATGGGGTCAACTGAAAACGTTCAGATCGACGGAGCCACTTTTATATTTTACTGGATCGTTTTCTTCTTTGAGAGCAAGCAACAAATGTACTAACTTCACCCGAATCAAAAAGATCGAGTGCTGACAACCGCACGATATCATTTGTGTCATTCGCCTGGTCAGTGAACTTCATTAGGTCGGGAGAGGTGTGTTGCCACTTTACAAGAAATTCCGATTCCTCATTCACTAGACAGTCAAGCTTAAACTGCGCATTCTTTATCCATTTGAACAGAATAAGAAGACTAACGCTACTAAATTCCAACAATTTGCAAACGGCTGAAAAGAGTAGTACGAAAAGCTAACATCCCATAATGTTAGTCTTCTTTCTCTGCTGTTCGATAATCAAATTCACATACTTAAAACGAATACGGTAGACAAAAGTTATAGTGGTTTAACTCGCAGCCAGTGAGCTGTTCATGAAGTCAATTGCCACATCACACTTTTAGTTTCCCCCGGCTAGATTCAAATCCCTCACCTGTGAGGTCTTGGTCAAATGTGAGAGAACAAAAAGAGGAAGCCAAAAGGAGCTTGCAACACCGAGGTTACCAGGTCGTCCAAGCTATCATTCGACTCGGGAAATATGAAAACTGCATGTGCCTGGCTCAAGCATCGGTTTTCCCAGCTCACATGCATTGCTTGAGAGCGAGCAATGTCACCTCTAAGGAATTACAGTTTAATTAACCAAAGCATTCATATGATCGATATCCGTTTAACTAGCAATTTACTGCGATCAGCATGAAGAAATCTAACTTATACAATAGTGGCAGAAAAATGGATAAATAAGTCGATGGCGAAACCGTTACATAGACTACCATTTACAATGCGGAGGTCAAGTGATGAGATGATTTCAACTGATCAGCAAATAATCTGCCTCTCAATGGATTTTAATTCGCATCGCTAGAAATGTGAACGGAGGACGAATCCACTTGAGAATCACCTAGCCATTTGTCAGCATTTTTTCATCTTTTAGGCATGGCTGACCGTGGGAAAAAGGAGAAAGAAAGTACTGGTCAAGTATATCTAACGAGTTACAACAACCGCGAAACTGATCGAGTGGTTCTGGGTGAATTTGTGCCCCATCGGTACAAATATCATACAGCTTACAATATTATATTGCATTTTATGAAAACATTGATCAATAGAACTCTCAACAATTTTTTTCAGAACGGTTTGAATTTTGTGAAGAAAATGGTTTGGCAATTCTTATTTATTTAGTTGCTTTGACATGAAAAAAATGGAAGAATTTATTAGAATGGATCGTCCTATAACTGAATTATTTTCGTATACTAGAATTAAAAATCGAAAGTGAACCTCCATCAGTAGAACACAATTGGCAAAATAATCTAACGTTTAAATTACAGAATGGTATAATATTATGACTCATAACTCACCGACAGACGTTCACAATGGTCACAGATATGTTCATACAATCCAATGATTCCGCGTGCACAACCTAAGGTGCACGTGATTGAAATGCTGCTTCCGCTTAGTAATGCATGCTTTTATCAGTGACCTTTGATTTAAGGTCACGGACAAATGAAACGATGCACGTGCGACATAACATGCCGGCAGTGGCGGTCGCGCTGCAGGGGCCAGTTACTCTATTGGTCCGTCTTTCCAGCTATGTTCGCTTGCATATCCGACCTGGTCATGTGGAACCAGCGCATCAGGTGAGAGCGATTGGGAAGAGAATTTTACGATAGATGTCTTGCCAACCTATTCTCCCCCATCGCATCAACAAAAATGAGGCACAAGCCACTGGGAGGATAATAATAATCAGAACTGCGAGTGTGTGCAAACTTTTGCCTAAATAGCTGATCGCCAATGAGACCAAAGTTGCAAGTCTGTCTTGTGCAGAGGAGACAGGAGACATGCAGACATGGCGAGCGAGTGGTTACTGTTGCAGTTCAACAACTATCAGGCCAAATTCCAAACTCCGGATAGGGGTTCTGATGGCGCACATAATCAGCGTTGAATGAGCTGAAAAACCATGGTATGATGAAGGTGGTAAATATGGCTGCATCGCTTATTGGTTAAACGGGGAAATAATGTGGACAGATTACTATCATTGGAGAAACGGGGAAGACGGGCTTCTTTAAAACAAGGGAAGTCAGTTAATGTGTAGCAGGATAATTTGACTCTTACTCTAAGCAAGAAAACAATGAAAGGGCCGCTGAGGGCCGACCACTAAACAGTGGACGAGTATGGGACTAAGTTAAGGCCCACTAAATCAGAAAAATAGTCAGCTGACCGACAACAGAATCGCTGCATACGTGGTCGAAGGTTCTAGTGTTCGATTACATATATATATATATATATATATATATATATATATATATATATATATGCGTCGCCGATTGTGATGCATTTTAAAATTTTCACTCCCAATATTCTGAAGGCATAACGACGTGTCAGCAATTACAATGTATTTTACACAGATTTATTATACTGCACGCCAATTAAACAAGCACCTTGACCGGTAAAGTAAACTTTCTGAACATGAAAAGTTTATGCCGGTAGTATGGACTAGTTTAACAATAATGCAGGAACAGAGCTATCCTTTGCATTAGTAAAAAGTGTTGAGCACGTTAATTTGGCGACCTGTTAATTGGTTGAGAGATGTTCAACATTTGGTGACCGGCAAAACACCTAGAAACACAGTCAGTTGTGGCAGGAAATTCTACGAAAATATCGGCTCAATTTAATGTATCCTTCCTGGTTATTCACTGTGATAGGATTAAAATGCGAGAAGCATTTTCAGGGGGCCAGAATAGTACCTACTATCCATATGGGAAATGTTTTAGTAAGATATAAGGAAATGAGATTTCTCGAATTAGGCTCCTTGTTTTACTTTCTCAGGTTTTAGGAAAAGTTTTTCTCGAGTTGAATCGTGTCCGTTCAGTGTGGTGTTAGTTGTGTAGAAGCGCACATGCGTCCATAGGAAGTTTTACACGAAAAACGTAATGACTTCAATATTGGTGTTACCTGGGACCTAATTCACTTTTTGATATGATTACTGAGTAGGCTATGTGGACATTAACGTCCTAATTAGAAGACATTCGCAAAGCAAATATAATTTCATACTTCATTTATGGATGCCAAATCAAAATGACCAAAAACATAGAGAACGAGAACTGCAGACCTAGTGATTACCAGTGTTTGTGAGACTCGGACTTATTTTGTTCTCTCCAAAGGAATCCACGATGGAGGTATTCATTTTACTGCTAAAATAGTCTATCATCGGGGTTTCTAGCGCATCTGGTTGCTAGGTTACATCAATAATTGGTACTTATTATCGAAAAACTTCGTAAATTATCACGGAATAATGGAAATACAAGGTCTAAAATTTTTTCTTACACCTTTGCGCACTAGAATGGACAGACTTTACGCCGTGCTTACTGGATGAAGGGACCAATGACCAGTTTTTTCATGCGAACATGACGAGTTCGGGGCTACTGTTCATTTTCCAAAGAAAGTGCGGTGATCACTCAAAAATATTGAACTGGGCATTGGCGGAAATTGTCCAACAATTTGATTATTAGGTGGATAAATTGACTATAGGATGAACAGTCATCAGCAACAAAATTAACGAATAGGACATAATAAAGAATCCATGAGAGTACGGTTACCTTTACCAGGAAACGTCTTCAGTCGACACCAATCGACCCGAGTCTGGGGAAAGAACAGGGAGCGTGCAATGGTGGATCTGACGTCATGGCTGTTAGACTATCCTGGATGGTTCCGAAAGGCCTATTAAACATGAGCACTACACGATGATGTGCATGTATCTGCCGATTCGATCTCGATGCAATCCGCCCACCACTCACCAGCTGACCCACGTCTGTGATGTATAACTCCTCACTAGAGGAAGACTACGAAAAAACGCTGCAGATCTTGGCTACTATACAGTTTTCAGTACTACATCCTCAGCGCAGTTTATTTACGACAGCAAAGCGCCTTTGAATAGTCCCTGTAAATATTAAAAAGCTGAAATAGTTCCACGGTTTTAAGCTGCAATTGAGGCGATACAAGAATAGTCAACTGATAACATGCCTTGCTGACTATTTGTCAGTAATAGAAAGAAATATTTGTGTGCCCTGACAAAATACTCCCAGGAGACGCAACAGTAGAGAACATTAAGTTGGTTTTAATTCTATTGTCCAGTATTCTAGACTCCCACATGATGACACTTCGCCCAGTTGCACAAACACCATAGATTACTAACAATCGTGATAACACCAAATGAAACAGATAGACCTAGTGACGGAAGTGGGAGAAACCAGAAAGGAAGTGAGTAACCGTTGAGATCGAAGCCTGTTTTCGCTTCTATGCCCGTACCCAAGATAAAGTACAAACACAATTAATTGTTTTGATGTGTATTGCTCCACGATAATGAAGGGTGTGATCGTCCAAAAACGAATCAACTTATTTCCGGGGACGCAGAAGCCGTTTTCCTGTGGGCAAAATCTGGCGATGTTATTTTTACAAGCCGGTAAGAAATTTAATGGTTGTCGGACGAGAAATTCAATTGGAGAAGGAAATTGCTACCCTCACAGTATGACTGGTATTTTCAAGTTCGATGCGACATCCAGAATTGGGTGGTGAATTGAGAAACTGGTGGGTGGGATTTATAAACTCTTGAACCCGCTATTTCCGTTGTCAGTGGGGTGAAAAACACAGACTGATAGGATTGGGAACCGAGACCGAAATGTGTACAACCAGTGAAGGGGAAAAAGGAAAAAACAGTTTGCGATGACCATCAGTTTTGTTGTTTGACGGCACTGTCCAACTCCTCTCAATCCTGATTGCGCAGAATAAACTGGGGAAAATTAGGTATTCATTTGGGTTCTCAGTTTTTAATGTTCTACTGATATGACGACAATTAAATGAGTAGTTTAAATTGCATGAACAAACTAGTTACTGTTTTATATTTCAGTAGTTCCACAGAAAAATACCTTCCAAAATGGTTTTATTATTATAATTAATCAAATTTTCATCAAGATGTGTAGTCCTATAGAGATTACCTTTTTTCAAAACTTATATTCCGTTAGCAACAATAAAGCAAGGGAGAGAAATTCTGTACACTCAGCTTGGTTCACTTTGAGAGACACTGGAATTCAAGTGAAAAGTCCTGTGTTGTTGCGTTTTTATGTTAAAAATCACAAAATCACACAGTCTCGGTTTTTCCTCTATATTGAACTATATCTTGTATTCAGGTGAACTGAGGTTTTTATCCATGTTAAATTGCTAAATTTGATTATTGCATTGCACTGAATGATGAGTTTCCCGAGGTCACAAGGTGTTCATTCCATTAAGTATGCAATTGAATCTGCATTTTCTAACGGCGAAAATGTTGTTGTTATCGCTGTTATTATTATTATTACTATTATTATTACTCATGGTCCACATTGCCATGGCGTCTATGGGCCAGAGAGTTGGACCCAACTACTAAGCATGATCAGTTCTGTTTTGATTATCCCGCGGCAATCAATTGGCATTACTGTACTTATCGTTTATTTGGAATGGTGTACAATGTTCGACGGCAATAGCACACAATCAGCAAGTGTTTTCGAAACGGATCCCAGCAATGTATGTCAGCAAAATGTAATCCCCGTGGGATCAAAGCGGAAAGGCCAGTCTAACTTCATATCAATCAACAATTAAACCGTGACTTATGGGACTTCACTGGTAGATATGGTTACACGTGATCGCTCACCCACTTGGTCTATTTCGCTATTATCTTTCAATTCAAGTGTCAGAGGCAACAGCTAAGTCACATAGTACTGTCTATGACAGCAATTTTTGTTCATCTCGCTACTTTGAGTAGTGTAAACAAATCCTGAATAGCAGAATTTGTTGCCACAAAATGTCTTTAGGATTGGGCACACTGTATTAGCAATCGCTAATTGACTATCCTAGTTCCAAGACTCGGAACCAGCGGCCAGTTTTGATATTGAACGCCGGTTTTAGTACACTTAGCGTATCTCGGTAAACCGTGACAAATTTCGGGCTTCCTTCTAGATGATTCCAAAACCCTGTACCACCGGTTCGCAACAGAAGTTTTTGATCTATGAACAGAGTGCCGCGTCACCGTCCATTTTATTCTAATCTCCAGAATGATTTATAGAATATCGACGGTCTTGAGTAACGTATAACATTTATAAAACCTGATAGAATACATGTGGAGTAATTTCACCACAAAATACGGAAGTTTCAATCATGCGGCACATGGGATTTTGTCCAAATCGCTCGATAATCGTTGAGAGAGGAGTAAAGGAATAAGACAAAAAACAAAGGTTGGAAGCACATTTTGTCAATCGGAAATGGTGAAATTTTCAGCTGTTTTAAGATGCCAAAATCGAGTATTTGGCAATTCTCAAATGCTGTCTCGATTTTCGGCCTGATGTTTTTATTACAATAATCGTAATTGATACTCTGCTGATGTTTTTGAAACTGACCTCAATATACTTATGAACATGCTATCTGGAGAATGGAAATTTCACTCTAGTTACGTGGGTCACTCTTTTCATTGGGATCCTTAACCGATCCTCTTCTCCATTGTCGTGCAACAGTTAGGGGATACTTAATAACTTTTTATCACTATTCACGTTCGATTGTCCCAAGTTGCCGCAGATATATTTACACTACTATATCTGAAGATAAAGTAGTACTTTAAATCTACTTGGGTTCTGCCTTGGACGAATTTTTATGCACGCATCCAGTACATATTTTGCAACTCTATCCTGCTTGATTTGCTAAAATCTCGACCAGTGTTACTGTGATGTTTCTTATCCGCATGATGTCAGCGGGGTATTCATTGGCCACTCACCAAACTTATTTCTGAGGTGGGATATTTGAGTTGAGATTTTTGTTAATTCAACTTGCCGTGGAGAATTAATTGTCATGCATATTTGCCTTGCCCGGATTGAGAATTGAGGTGCAACGGAGTTTGCTTTGCTAATTTTGTGTAATTGAACGTTGACATTGTATGGTGACTAGCATCAAATATTCACCTAAATGGGTCTGTCTGGTTGATTGTAACTGTGGCCTCCTCTCATCTTTGGAGAAAACCAAAAGCGGTGAGGCCGTCGACGTCGCATTTTTTGTGCACGATGCAGGATGCTGATTCAGCTCCTTTCACCGACGGCACACACATACATACAAACTCCATTCCTTACAGCTCCATTCAGTAAATAAATCACGGTTGTTGTATCCTGCAGATAAAAAGTAAATGAGTAATTATCCTTCTTTTTATTATTACAATTACTGACTCTAATAGACAAAGGATGTACGATGCACATCTTCAAGGTTGTTGTTGGCTAATGTGTAACTCCATTGCAATTAGTTCCGTTGAATTCTTGAATTTAACCTAGGTCAACAAACTGCGGTGGTTTCATCACGAACTGATAGCACACGTGATTAGCAAGATCGTACAACAAACACCAAATTACTAAACAATCGACTTTTAAAATACACGCCTCTTCATCATTTCGCCAAGTTTCATGCATTCGCTACTCGCGTTCCACTCCTAAGAATCACGTGAGCCACAACATTTTCAGATAATCGTCCGTGTAAGAATAGATGTGTCTGGTCCCAAGTACCGACTGCACTGATAGCAATCGGAATCTTCTGTAATTAATTATTCGTCCATTTTTTCGAAATAGTATTCGTCCATAGCATCTGTTTCCTATCCAAGACATGAAGTAAAGAGAAATGGTTTTCAGCCAACCGCTCCCAAATACCATATATTTGTATAGGTGCACTGACACGATTTTTCAATGAAATGTGCAGTACATACGACTGTGTTGCTTCCCCTCGTGCAAACTAAATATCCTACCAGATTTGGCCTAGTTATCAAATAAATTCTTTTTTTCGAGTGAACATAATTCTAAACTGAAAGTCAGTCTTGGCATGGTGTGATTTCGAAGTACAGTAATTTATCATCGGTCTGTCTTATTGAACGAGGCTTCTGGTCTCGGTATTCCAGTCCCCTTTCAAGATGACCTTATCACTTCGACCTGCTGCTATCATTCGGTGCTCAAATTTCTTATCCCCGTCAATATACCCGGAAGACCCTAAAAATCGTGTTCACACTTCCAGGTCAGTTCCCATCGCTCTCCCCCGCCGCAACCGCTCCTCCGTACCGACATCGACACCGACTCCGACTCCAACCTCAGAGGCTACACACCACGAGATTTTAGTATAAATTTTTCGCGGTTGTTTTTCATTGGGTCCCTACAATCCCATGACCCTGTCCTTATAAGTAACACCCACAACCACAGAAATGCACAAACGCACACAACAAGCAGAGTACGCACCCACGTTAGTGTACGCACGACTGGCTCTTGTCATCTCCACACGGGATCACAACAGCTCTCCGTACAATAGTTGCTACCGCTGTTTCCTGGTTTGGGGCCGGGGTGGAGCCAAATAGATGGGACAGTGTTGGTGTCACATAGGAAATATTGACGATAGGTCCATCGGATTACAAGAAAAAGAAGCGGAATCGGGGTAGTAACTACCGCATACCACGTGAACTCCAGCAAGGTGCATGGGGGGTTATAGTTAAATAAAAGTACAAATTCCTAAATTCAAGCAGAAAGGAAACAGTTGGATGCAGCCGAATTCGTCACAATAAGAAATTTAACGCATTGGCAATAAATAATAATGGATATGGAATAATTTTCAGGCCTTCCGATTACAAGTTTCTGAATTTGCATCTTACTGGTGTACGCAACATGCGATATTATTTATTATGGATCTCATTTTGTTAATAACACTATTTGCATGAGAAGCCTTGGCCGTTCGTCTGGAATCAAATCTTTCCAAAGGGAAGCTGTTCATGACTTTCCAAAGGCAGTCTAACAACATCAATAGCAAAATTTTAGAACAGGTGTTTCACTTCAAGTAGACATTCTACTATCCAACCGAGCAGTTGGGCTAGAGACGAGGTTAAACTTCGTATTAGATGCGACAGGACAGCGGTACTACGACTTTGTAAAACATCCCAGTCTCGCATTGAAATAAACTGCGTATTTACCTAGCTGGTATTCGTCCAGTCATTGTGCGTGCATGCGAAATTTGGCTACTAACAGTGGGACGAGAAGCCGATTGCTGTCATCTTACTTAGATTAGAAGTGTCTCAGTGGCGGCCAGCTGAAGAAATGGGCTAGCATTATCAGGACCGCACACAGAACTCAGGATGACTGTTTGAGTCGAACAACCCGACCATTTGACTGTTTAGATCTGCAAAACTGATTGGTGACTTGTTCCACTGAACAGAAATAACAACTGTCGAAATGGAACGTAAGAGTGATGAGAACTTGGCACCTCAGGGAACATCGTGGGAATAAGAGACAAAATGTTTGTCTGCAATGATGGACTAACTACCGGCGATTACGGAAATAGTAAACCAAAGAGAAAGAATGGCAGTGTGTGATATAACAGTGTATCATGCTGCGATTGGTCTTCTTGACGAGTTGATTTGGTGATTGTAGTTCTTAATCGGCAGCGCTTATTCGTTGATCAACTAGGGCTAACATCCCGCTAGGAGAAACATGGTCACAAGTGTGGTTATTTTATCGGGCCATACATAATACTTATTTCAAACAGCCAAGCTATCCTGTTTTTCTCTCGTTCTAATGCATGGTTTTGAACGATGAACGAAGAACTATTGGCAAATTTTTCTCCGGGGAACTTCCATACACACTCCTGATGAACCAAATGAGTTCACAGTCAGTCAATCAGCTACCAAACAAGTTATTACACCGGTACCATCGCAGAATGACTTTTTGAATTTTGGATATGGGAAATGTAGGCGAATCGCTCAACTTCTAAAGAAATGGTTAATTCAACGAAGGATTCTCAACTATTCGACTGATTATATCCCACAGGTATCTAATCTCAATTTGCATTCATTACTGCTCGTTAAAATTTCTCGGACACTTTCGTTTTCCATTTCCGGGTTTAAATTATCCGGGTAACCTTAAGATTGGAAAGGTATTTAAGAGAAACCCCAAACATGACTAAATTTTATCTGCTGAAGGCAGACAGTTTGGGTATCATTGGGTATCGTACCGTATCTGTGATAAAAGGAATTCAGGAGGAGCCATTCAAAATGACTGCAGCTAAACTGCCGTCAGTTTTTCATCACAGAATTATGCACTCCGTCGACTAGAAAGGGAAACGAAAATTTTCCTGTTCAGGTAGCCCAGACGAAACTCTTATACTGTATCATGCATGCACGACGCGCAGTCTTGTCAATTGAGCCCAGTGTGCTAGAAAGTGAAAGAAACTTGCGGAGAAATTCGGTACTTGAGTTAGCCAGGATTCAGTACTTGTTCAACCGGAAATCTACAGTATGGATTTGTTCGTTTTCAATCGGAATTCAATGACAATTTATTTTTATAATGGAAAATTGAATTGTTCAACCGAAAATGGGATCATTCCAGGAACAATAATGACTTGATGTAATCAGGTTTGTGTGCCGCACAAGAGTCGAAATACACTAAATAATGATCGCAACAATTGTTGTGATGTGGTTAATCCGTAATTAACACCGTAAGCGAATGAGATAAAAATTTTATCCATTGGTCGAATCTAATAGTTTACGTATCATTAATCCATGACACATTTGCATTCCCCTAAACAATTTTGTTTCAGATCAATTTATGTGACAATTATCGAGAACCCTTGATCTTTTTGGGGCATCACGTTTACTCGTGTCAGGAACATTGTCAATTTATTGAAACCTGGGTTGTTACCTTGTAAGTCAATGTGGGCAGTAAGCCATAACAATTCCACAGAACAATATTTGTCACACTTGACTGCCTAGAGGGAAATTATCCGTCATGCAGGTCCGGTATTGTAAGATAAAGGTCCGGCACCGTGCAAACGCAAATCTTATACCGTGTAATGTGCAAAAAATATTAGAAATCCGTGAAACCCAATACGGTTGGTCCAATGACTGTGGTGTTCAATTCCGAAACGTTCAATCAAGATTTGCTATCCGGTTCGGCGACGATAGACTTTTAACGTGGATGAAGTAGCTGCACAATGCTCCCGTGGTTTCTTAACGCACGAGCAATAATTTCCGACGCTTCGTAAGTTATTAGTTTTTTTAAGTATATTTATCAGACTACCTATTCGACCCATAAATTTTATTTTTGTGTTTCTTTTCAGAAGGATACACTGCCCCTATATCACCTGCTGGGCTGCAACAACCGGGAATCTGGTCGTACACCTCATGGGGAATTTTCTGTTCTCTCAACCAACATATATACGAACAAATTCTCGGCAAAAAACGAACGGGTTCGAGTTTTAATTGCCCTTGTCGTTGATCGTGTCTACAAAATGGCAAAGGACGAGTACTAGTCAATGAGGTGCTAATCTATGAAGTAATAATACTATCTGGTATACGTGACAACTACTAAACAAGTGGCAATGTTGAAAATAGTTTGTTCCGGCAGCATTCGAGCATATTTATTTGAACCGTTCATACTTAATATCGCGTGTAATTTAGTAGTTAAAGTGTGCGAACACCCGAAAGGTGTTTCGATAAATCACACAAGTACTTTTGCAACAATATTTTGCAATGGAACATTCTCATTAGTTCCAACTCATGAACGCCACTTGATTTCCAAGGAAATTCTACCAAGAGCAGACTTATAACTTCCCTAATAGCATGCAAAGACGTACTATGGACGGACCGTACAAAGCCTATTGCTAAATTTTGTCAATCGTAGACACCTCATAGCTTTCAATCCATACCGGCATTGAGAATTCACACAATTCCAAAGGGTGCAGTTGTTTGAATTAATTAGATGAGGCGACGCATGGTTCGCATCAATATGTATACTAACTTCCCACGTGGGAACTGATAAAACGTTGACTGTGTAAATACTTCTTTCTGATTGACAGGTATTCACACTCTGCAATCTGGATGGTGTTCTCCTGCTTTCTCGTCACACGACAAAAGTGACTGAGCGAATCTCGAAAGTGACAGGTGACCACCAGTGAAGGGATGAAAATGTCGTTCTATAGACCATGTTTGTCAGACTGGACTATGATATTGGTTAGGTTTGCATAAATTACTTTTCGTCGTCGTTGTCAAGATGCAAAAGTCGAGAAATGCGATGCTTCCATGATGATGTGGATGTTTGGCTGGATTGTAACCAAATCGACAACTAATGCTGAAATCATCAATGCCAAGTTCATAACGAATTGCGATCTTAATAAATTGTGTGAATGGGAGGAGGAATGCCAGGACAATCGCCGTGAAGAAGTTCATCATCAGTTAGGAATGAGCATAGGTTAGCAAAAAAAATGCGCGATGAAAAGAGATTTTGATGTTTAAAGGACGCACATGAATACCAGTTAGAATGCTAAATGCGAACGGATGAGAAGGAGGATAAGAAAGTTTTGTGATACTATTTTGCAGATTGTTCAAGCTCTCATACCCCGATTTTACGAACGATGTCTTACTAAACATCCATTCATCCGGTGAATCTGTTTAATTTTATGTGCGAAAAGTTATCGGTGTCGCGCTTTCACACTAGTCCATTTGAAGATCCAAGTTACCGGAATAAGATAAGAGGTAAACGCCCCAGTCACTTAAGAGGTAACGGGCTCAAACCTTTGTATCGCATGTAACATCCGCGATAGTCAAAAACCGCCACTGTCTTTTGTTCAGGTCTACATGACTAAACTGTGGTTTTGGTTTCTGTTAAGAGCAGTCGAGGGTTGGAACTCATCCGACTGCCTCTGAGACTCACCAAATTCCATTGATAGTCACTGAACGCGAAATCATACAACATTGAGGTAATAAGAAGTCATAGACGGATTACAGAGCTCTTTCATCCTTGCTAGGAATCCATAATCTTTGATGCATTTTCATCAAATTCTGGTTGAGATGCAAACCGGGAGCGAACGATTGTAACTCGAAACCCACAGGTGTTGGGCTAGCAAAGTTGGCCATCGCTGATTTTTGAAGATGTTACTTGTATTATGGGGCCAGAGATAGTTGCCTCCCAGTAGTGGATCCCCGTAATAGTAGCCTAAGTACAACCAGGACTTAAAAGATGTACAACACTCTGACTACTTAAATGTTTATGGGCATACAGGTGGACCTAAAGTGCAGTTTGCGCTGGAATTGACAAACATATACCGCAAAAATGATTCATCACGCGGAAACCGGTTGGGATAGGATATCGCTGATATATTAAATGAATTTGGCGGGAGTTTATTGCTCGAGTTGCTCTCGGTCTGGTGGTCATTACTGGGGGATTGAATAGGAGGAGGTTGGGGTGTGTTCCGTTTTATGACCACAAGACGGAATTAATGCGTCCCGCTGTGACGGACCATGAAACACAGGTTCGCTCTATTTTGGTCAATCCGTTGGTTAAAAGACAGGGAGGCGATGGTCTAAGTCTTGGGGATACAGTGCATGATGTCAGAATGGAGTAGTCACCGAGGTAGCGTATACAACAGAGTACCCATGCACATTTACCGATGACCTTCACGCTTAGCTGAGCTTATGCGAACGAAATGTTCATAATACTGAATAACCTTATGAGGAATTGCTGGGGAGATAAACATACCATGTGCGGACGAGCATCATGCGATCCCCAAAGGACAGAGCTGAACTCATGGACACAACAATAAAAAGCGCACATGTATCCGGAAACAGAACAGCGCCAGCGACCGACGGGTCAATCAGTACACAGACAATTTGTTGTCGTGATACGTTTTTTTCCATCAGGTCAGGATGTGATGAAATCAAATAGCAAGAACAACGGTAACAGCAACGAAGACCAACAGAAAAAACATCGTATTTCCGAATTCTGTTTAGTTTAAAGACATCGCTGCTCCCGCGGAAGTGCTGGCACACAGAAAAGCACCAAACCTGAGTTTGGGCTGGTCGTGGACCTGTTATACGGGTAGTAAAACTATTAACAAAATTTCTGTCCCTCTTCGCTTCACTTAGCTTGCAATCAACGAAATGTCCATTTCTCTGTGCTAATCCAATCCGAATCTGGATTCGGATGGTGAATGAGGGGAGAACAAGGGAGTAAATCTGAGACCTGCATATCTCTTCGTGTGTGTGTGTGTGTGTGTGTGTACAGAAGGAAATTCCGGGGGAATCATACCAGCAGTCGGTTAACCTTCGCCTAGTGCTGCCCGCGTGCCTGAGGTTACGGATCTATGGTTCTATCAGACCAGCATAATAGTGAAATAATATGAACTGGGGTCAACACATGCGCTCACCTGGTGCATCAGTCATTCACCGAAAACTTTACTTTGATACGAAGGCCACCCAGGGTTTTTCTGGAAAGAAGGACTTGCTCAGTTTTGGTGGATTCAGAGTAGCTATTACATTATCCTCAAGAAACTTCACATCACGTACCACCCACTGTCCTCCACTGTTTCTGTGTGGTTCTCTGAGTCATGATCTATGACGTGAGACGTGTTGTCCTTGATTATGATGATGACGATGATAAGTACATGTCAAAGCAAGGTTTGATGCGGTGAGCGTGTTTGTATGTGTGCATGCGCGTGGGAACGCATGTATTCAAAGTTCGGAAGATTTAATGTGTGGAGTCGTCTAACAGGTGCAGAAAAGGTGAAGATCAAAGCGGTGGCCGAAATGGTCTCACGCCCACTCAGCTCGCATCTGACCGGGTAATATGACAACACAGTGGGCGACTGAGAGGACGGGACGGACAAATTCTTCCTTCTTTTCCGACAAATTAGTGTGTACTTTTCATTGTTGAGGTCAAGTTATGAAGGTCGTTAACATTCGATCCTATTCAAGATTATCCCGCGACTAACACGGTGAGCATGGTTTCAGATTAAGGTCCACTCTCAATTCGGATACTTTTGTATTTTGCGTTTGAGCACTTAGCTTCACCAATTAGATTACTCGCCAAATGTTACATGGAAGATAAGATGAAAAGAAAGCCTGCGATTTGGCGAAAGAAAACGCTAATAGTGAGTTCTACGAATCTCGACTTCTGAGTGAATCAATTCGGTTATTCGCGACAAATCCTCATAGGTGTAAAGCAATCATCTGTGCTGATAATTATACTTATGCATTTTTATATGTCATATTATATCAAAAACAGACGAGGGTTTTAGCGGCAACATCACCAGCAGCAAAAACAAACGAAATAAAGTATACTGGAGATGAAAAAATAAGACGATCTGAAGTTAAATGTAAGTATAAAAGCCCGATAGGTGCAACTGAAGGGGTGTTCAAGAGGGTTAGGACGATGAACCTATTCGCACAGATCTCATGTCTTCCGACCTTACAAACGCGAAGCTTCCAGTATTATGATCACCCCGTAAAAACATTCTATGGCCTGTTTCCGATATCCACTTTGGAAGCAAAAGCAGTTTCCCTCGAGGAGTTGACTGTTTTGTGCGTGACAGTTAAGCACTTAGAGCAACCAGTGGGATGATTACAAACAAATAACAAGGGATGATGTAATGTACTAAGGTCCACTTAGCCTCTTGTGCTTAACCCAAGGATGGACGGGGGCACTTTCAAAGGGTTAAGTCCAATAAAAGCTTTGTGAGAATGGCTTACGAATTTGGATATGCCCCGTTGTGTGTATGCATGGGATCACTGGTTGTATCAGCTTATTCAAAAGGGCTGTCAGGTATTTTCGAAAAATCGTTATATTTGGGTGGGGTTACCCCGTACGTGTCTCCTCAAATGTGATTAGAAAGCAAATATTCTCTAAAAGTGTTAACTTGAGTGCGCTGACCTAATTAATTAAATGTTTTGTTTTTGGGGTTCTGATCGCTAATTTTGGCGTCTAGGTTGCGAATTTTTCACCACCGGTAGAGGCGACATCGTCAGCGCAAGTGCAAAATTGTTGGGGTTCTTCTCTATTTGTAGGGTTGCCAGTGGCTTTGACCTCGAACTCCTTCATAGACCTTGACGTGGAAACCATGCGTTTACTTTCCACTTGATCTTCGTTCGTTTGACCTTCGACCTTGAAGATAAACATCTGATCTCAGAAGTTTGGTCCATTTAGTTGTGTACCGATATTTTTATTTCAGGTATGCGTGATTCGGCTGCGTAGACAAGTCCTTACAAATGACTCAGATTTATGATTATGGGTTTGTGTGACTTGAATTCCGGTTCTCTCATTTAGTCGAGTTTTCTGTCTTGCATCCGAATGTACACGTGATCCAATTTGCTTTGTTCATTGACTGAATTATTGGGAGAAAACCAAGTTTCTAAAAACTTCCTCGAGCTTCTCGTAGTTCCTTGATCCAGAATCTCAACGATATCCTGGTTGAATTTGTGTCCTTCTTGGTCTTCGTGGACTGATGACAGAAAATGGGTCATGTCTTCTTG
>LUCM01010362.1:328676-380504 GCA_008360955.1 Fasciolopsis buskii
TACATACATACATACATACATACATACATACATACATACATACATACATACATACATACATACATACATACATACATACATACATACATACATACATATGCTTTATTCATATTTATCCACTGTGTGCTATTACTACCATGCTCACTGTTAAGAAGCCATGAAATAACTCGACGGATGTTTTATCCTTGCTGGTACTTATCAGCGGCGTAAATTCACCGAGCTTCAGCTGAGAAACAAACCCACGATGGACGATTTTAAATGGAATGTCCTAGCCACTTGTTGCCATTTCTGGCTTAAGACATTTTGTGATTCCAACAGAAGAAATACAGCTCCAACAAAAAGGCTGAGATAGTGAAGGATCAAGTTCCCTACAACAGCTTGAAACAATACTGACACGATGGTTAGGACTGGTAATTTACTCCGTGTTTACTGAATTTGTAATTCTTCCCGCTGATAATTTCAGCCACCATTCAATCCCAAATTGCTCTCTTCATGCACAGTACTCGTGTAGGCTATTGCTAATCAGTGATGAAAGCAAATGTGGAGCTACAAACAGCCAACAGAATCAGGCGAAATATAAAGGAGGTTTTTTCCTTACAAGGTTTGTCGAACACTTCAGAACTAAGTTTACCTAATCCATCCTTTTGCAGATTCCTTCTCTGCATTAGATTTTGACTGCTTATATATATTAGGTACGTAAGCGTTCCATTTATGAAATGACACTCGCATGATAGATGCCATAGAAATTCGAATAGACTGTCCTTCAGACTGTGTTCTGTTGTTACCTAAAATGCAGGAAGCCGAATGCGTGTAAGTAGAAAACGATAGATTCACCTTTGATTAACACTTAAGCCATGGTCACCTGGTGGGCAGTATTTGAGGACCTGGGAAACTCACTGACCATAAGGACCTTACGTCCTGTAGTGCTTGTGTGTAGTAAACCATTCCGATATATACTATCTGCTATGATTTTCCGCTTATAATACTTCCCAGTTTCGAGTCCCAGTTCGGGCTTTACTAACAGGCAATGTTGATGGCTCTTAACAGCGATGGAAAAGTTGAGTAGTGACAGCTTCCATTATATCCAGTGGTGAACAGGATGTCGGTGTTTCATGACAAGCCATTCGAAAACGTGTTCCCATAAAACTTCAGCTGCGAACACAAAGTCGATCCATTTGAGCGGATGAATCACAATAAAACGGTACTTCCTTTTTGATGAACTGGAGGCTGGAGTGGGTGGGCAAATATAACTGAACGTCAGCAAGATGACGAAACAGAGAAGTGGCTAATGTACTTCTCTGTACTGTTCCGATCGGTTGCGGCCCGATGGGTTTCCGTCTTTTCCCATTCGCGCTAACAAAATTGCGTGGCCCGTTAATATTTTAAGAAATTTCCCTTTGGTTTCTATAATTACCATTTGATCCGAAGAAAAATGTACTGTATGGCCGTACTGTTTATCGTTTTGTTGGTTTATCCCATTTCGCGCGCTTTTCTACTGTCACATGAATTGACAAAATTGTTGTTACCTGGCAACAAGGGACAATAGAGCACCGCAAATTTGTTACCTGTCATCCTGGTTTCATCTGTCATTTACGCTGATTCGACTGACACGCACTGGTCGCGCAGAGAATTTCACTAATTTGCCGGGGATAGTTTCTCTGCAATTGTCGAATCAGGTGTCCGTGTCAACTGCGTTCCGCTTCGTGATTTGTGCCGGAGGGAATTTCTTGGAGTGATGGACAACGGTTAAATTCTCTCAATCACGCAGCTTTCACAACACTGACTACAGCAAATGCAAAAATTTTGTGCCGTGTCATTTTGACCATTGCTTCCGTGCCAGAATTTTTTACGTTAATTATGAGTCGGAACAAACGGTAGCCTCATTTATCCCAAAGAATGTGCCTTCAGCAGAGTGATGATTGGCATTGTGCACCGTGATTATAATTATCGCTTTAGTGGGAATTTTCGAAGAGTAACGACAAACGAAATATTCCAATAGCAGTCGATTTTACGGTATCCTCCACCCGCATTGTGATTTTAAATTGTTCCCTGCTTTCGATCGATTTGTTGGTGCCGATTTTCCATGCGTCCGTTGGAGATGCATGTGCGAACATCCATTCTTTAGGTTTACTATTTCTTTTTTTAATTTGTCCATTCCTACTGACCTTCCCTAGTACCGACTTATTTGCCTAGTTTCCACGGTTGAACTCACTAACCCATCACTTTGTTTTACCATGTCAGCATGACCGCTACCTCCATGTTTTATTTCATCCAGTCATTGTGCCGCATAATTTGAAATCCAACGTTTGCTGGACTGTTTGACATAGTTCATTTGCTTGCCTTCTTCGTTCAGGCGCTGCCTCAGCATGTACTTTTCACGAAGTCATTCATGATGGCGACATTAAGAAAAGGTGGACGCAATGCACAGCTTTTCATTGTTAGAAATCCACATTAGTCCCTATGAACGGCGCCGAACTGGGAAGTAAACCCGAGATGAACGGCTGCTAATAGCCTAGCTTAACCGTTGCGCTAGCGGGCAGGCTCTCAACTGTTGATGAACTTCACATGTAACACGTATTCTTTACTGTTTCGGACTGTCACAGACCATGGGCGCAAGTGGCTGCCTCTCCCTAATCGGTGATTTTTCTGACGATATCCTAGGGGGCAGCGAAGAATACGGATAAGACCTACTGATCTTGGCCATCTGGCCAGTGCTAACAGTGAGGTTCACAAGAATATTTATCCTCAGATGTACTGTTATCTCACTGCATCATTCTCTGCAACTGCAGTGCCGGATCCCGCTCCCAACTCGTCTTCGGTTCTGCCTAGATCCATTTTGGTTCCACGCGTCCATTAAATACCAGGAAGCGGGAGTTAAATCTGGTTCTTCTAGTTGTCTAACGCAATTGGGCTAAAGTTTCCAGCACTTATGGAGAAATTTAATAACTCGTTGACCTAGGGTTAGAAGGGTAGATGAAATAATAACAACTGCCACTTCCCAAACACAGATCCAGCAGAATTCGTTTAGCAGTGTTTATTATATAGGCTTCAGCAATTACGGGGATAGGACTGCTTTTGTTTTTCCTATGAGTTATGCTCGACTCTGTATTTAGACTTGTCTCATGAAGTAGCCCAATCATTTCTGTTTCTTTTAAATATTTGTATAAAGCATTTCATTCTCGCGCTGATTTCGTACTGTATTTGAGTTGGCTAGTGAAAGTGTTGCAGTTGATTTTTTTTCCAGGTTGGTTTTCCTCAGGGATAACAGCTTCAAGTTTTCGGTTAAATTTCATCGATTGAGAATAACATCTGACGAGAATACCCAATTGAGTATCGAAACCTCTATCAATATGGGCTTTATACAGTACTTTTCAAATGTAGAAGGTTGACAGGAGTGGACCAACTGTTGCAAACCAAAGTTTCCATTTTTTGGAATTAATGATTCAATCTTGAATGGCCCTGTTAGTCCCGTCACTCCGCCAGTTACCAGCATAAACATTTGGGGCTGTTTAGCTGCCTTCCGGTATCTGCAAAAAGCGAACTGAAATTGTCGTACAGTTTACCATCCACTTATTAGTTATGACGGCAGTGTGAATTGCAAATCACGGCAAACGGAGGTAGGAAAACCAATAAATGAACGACGAGAATTTGTTGCTCACTTAATTCCCCCAGTTGCTCTTCGTGAACCTATAACAACAACGAAATCCAACAACATTTGGTCCATAGTGATCACCGGATAGGACCAACAGTAGGTCGGAAACTGGCCCTGGTGATCCACATGCTTCAAATCACAGGAATAGGAAATCGGTTACCAATGGCATCTGAGTCCAAAGTGGTTTGTCTGATGAAACCAGTGCTATGCCAGTTGGGGAAAGTTGTGCAACGACATCTGCTTCCGTGGTCTTAACTCGTTGCTCATGTTATTTTCTCATAGTTCTTGATTCCTTTGCTCGTTCTTTCACAACTTTGACTCATCACAACTGTACTTTCTTTAATCTATAATCACATAAATCAGGCTCACCGTATCTCACACCAGGGCTGTCAAAGCCGTAATATTTCTGCATTCTGACAAGTTGACGAATTTTGTTGCCGATTTACTACTTCGTTGTGAACCACAACTACCTATCTACTCTTTGTTACTCGCAAACCTACACACAGACGCATGAGGTGATACGTCGAAAAGCAATTTCTTCGTGTTAGAAGCCATCCTCATAGTCTTCGATCAACTAATTCCAATACAAACTAGTTAGTCGATCATCTCATATTACAATCACTAATGTGTTCCCGTACGTGTCCCTACCACTGTATGCGAGCACAACAATCGAGTGTCAACATTTTGGGATCATGACCACAAGTGAAGGGGTTGGCGTCATCGGTAGTCAACCCTGACACTTCAAACCAGTAGTGTGCAATCAGTCTTCTAGTTGGGCTTTGGAAGTTTCCCAATTCAACAGTGTCGGCATCCAAATTATCCATACCGTGTGCATTAGGGAAGGAAGTTGAATAGATGGGATTTTTTAATATAGACTACTTATGACTAGAAAACAAAAGGACAAAATAAACCGATGTCACTCAGTCGTTTATCCGGAAATGTGAAAGTAGAGCAAAGGTGCCGACGACAGATCTCGCTTCTGAATCAGTTATAAGGAAGATTACAGCAGAATACTAAGAGTCGCTGACACAAACGTATTAGTGCTGTTAGGAATAATCAAACTACGTCGACACGGCAGCAAAATTTATGGTAAAAACGAGTGCCTGAAAAGAATACCCTTAAAGGCCAAATCGGCAAAAGAAGTGATGTGTAGGACCCTATAAGCCATAAGAAGTTAACCGGTTTTCGATCGACACTCGATTTAGTCACTCAACCATGCAACAGAATCAGTAGGCTACTCAAAGTGCAAACCCGCGGTTGTGTAACACTTCAGGTATTGCATCGGAATCAAGTTCGATTTTTATGTAAATAGAAAGCGGTGGTCCGTGAGGAGTGTTATATATCACTGTCCGATTGAAAACGTCACTTCATGAATAGTTACTCGTGATAGCCGGAACGCTGACGGATTGCCGTCTTTTCCAGCAACGCCACATTTGAAAAAACTGACTTTTTCTGTGCCATACGCGCCCAAATTCCTCCTAACAAGCCTTCACTGAGAGATTCACCCCCATATACTTGTACTTCGTGACTAACGTGGCCTTCGACGAAAGACAAATGCACAGAATAACAAATTCTCTTCATCTATGGAACAATCATATGTAGTGAGGTGATTAGTGTCATGTGGTTCATTGTTACCGCAAGTTTCGAAACTATGGTTGCTGGTCTCCCCTCAATTTGTCTTTGATGCATTAGATCCCAAGTTCTAAGGAACTTGACTCTTGCACTACACTCGGGCCCCAAACATGTGGTAAGAAATGTTGAAATGAAGAAACTTCACTCATTCCGCTTAAAGTATGCATGGCAAAACGGATCCAAGACAGTAAACAAATTTTCTAAAAAAGTACGGCAACTGGACGAAGTGGTTGGAGTTAAGTGGACTCTTGCTATCTTATCTGATGCGTTTCTAAGCTGACTTGAAGACAATGCACCCGTGTCCGAAACGGACCACGAATTCATCGTTTTTCGCTTGCTAACGGGAATTGTGATATTAGCAATAAATTGCAAACAGGTGCCAAGGTGATCCAATTTCGAATCATTTAGAATTCAGACACAGCTCATTACACATTGTTGTCGTCCAGAGTCATGCAACCGGTTTGATGTTCGTCTTGTAAAATAGGTTCGCAAGGCTTCATTCTGATCGGTGCATGATTCAATGAATTGTTCTTTCTAACTGGGCTCAGTCAGACCACGATTTCTTGTTACTGAGGCTACTGTCGATCTCATGATGTTTTTAACACATGCCTAGTTCGTATATCGTATTCACGTTCGGTGTTAACCAGTGTTTCGTTTGTCTCTAATTTCGTTCTCATCAAGTCTTGACAAGCAGCCGCTGCCACTTCCGTCGAGTTGGGACCGATTTATGCTGAGTAAGACTTTGAGACCTTGGCTGTGTGAGTTCATTTCGCAAAGCCTGCATCCGAACACTTGAGCGGATGTCTGGAATCGGGGACGCAGTCGATTGGATTAACAGCTTGACGACTGAAGTAAGGAGCTTTTTTGATAGTCCTCTCTCTTTTCAGTCCAGCGGCTGCGGTCACACTCGAGGACAGTCCGAACACGATGAAAGCCTGACGCACCGCCTCGTTTCAGATGATTAATGAGAGGAGGTGGAGGTGGAGGTGGCGGTGGAGGGGGAGGGAGTTGGTGGCGAAGAAGGAGGCTAGGCAGGATTTGGTTGTTGAGACCGGAAAATCTTGCTCTGCTATTTGACAATTTAATGTCACTCGCGAACTTATCAATCCATTTGTAAGCAATAAACTGGTAAGAATTCGGTCACATGGAACAAAATAAGTACTTCAAATGAGGAACCATATGGCATGGCAACCGCTGACAATTCTACTATCAGATGAGTGCCTCGGAGAATTCTAACTGCAATAGAATTCAAGTAAAAATATGCTTTTGAGCAGACATTCTGAAGCCTAACAGAATTATCCTGTTTTAAATTCTCGAATGATAAAATTCTGATAGGAAAAGTCCGGTTTTGGCATAACAGAAATTCGCTTATCATCCTATTATACATCCCAGCAGAATCCAAGCTCCATATCAGTCAGGTGAGACAATACAAATACATTTTACTACGTATAATGGTTTTTTTCCAAAGACTTCGCTACTCGGAAAGTCATATCATCTATCACCTCTCTGGCACTAGTTTTCCACGATCACCTATTACTGTCACAACCAATCCGTGTTCATACTCGATGACGTCTCCTGGCTTATCCCCCGGCTGGGGCGTGATGAGCATGCACTACTGGTATGATAAAGAAAAAACTACGAGAGATTCATTGATCATTCACTTACTTGTTTATCCACCCCCAGGGTGCATGTTCTACCTGTACAAGCGCTTCACGGTATGTCTATCTTTCAAACATTGTATTTTAGGATATTGTAAGTTTTGTTTATTTTTATGTGAGTAATCTTATTTTGCATACATATTCAGCGTCATACTAGAATTGCACTTAAATCGCTATGAGTGTGAATGGACGATAACTCATTTTAAGAACCACACGGTGGTCCGTCGGAAGTTCCAACTTGGTAATCCAAGGCTTACGATTTGAAAGAGGACATAGTCGGTAGGTATGGGTGTTCATCGCCAATAGTATTCTTCAAATATGGAAAAATAAACGAAATTTCTCCGAAAGCGCAAGATCAGTTTCGTGACTGCTGCCGCTCGTCAAGCAGGCGCAACCGGTACTCTTTCTAACTACCCCATGAGTGTGCAACTTTTTGTTAGGTTTTCACTAGAATCTTATTTGAATCATTCGAAGTGGATGGGGATCGAAATTGTTTGACAGAAAAGTAGCTGTATCGATACCTGACAAGCAGAAATGACTCCAAAATAACTCGTTTACTTCAGGGAAAATTTTATTCATCTATCCGTATGCGAAACATATTACGAACGACCAACGTTCGGCGTCCCTATATTTCCATTTTGGGCACTAGAACACCATAAATTGCCATACCTCTACGATTGTTTTAATTGCACACAATCGACCGGTCGCATACTATTGCTCTGTTAAGTCTGCAGTCACCGTACTGAATAACCGTCTCGGATGCAACTCTAGGAGCGCCGTTAGTTTGATCGGAAATGGATTGCAGAGCTCTATCTTAAATCACTTTTTGGTAAGCATTCATTTCTACTTCTTACCTTATTCTCTGATGCTTTTTTGTGTATTTAGATATGGCTGAGAAACTTCTTCGGTACACTAGGCTTAATGTTTCCCGAGGACCACTACTGAAGATATGGGTTCATTTTGAGATCGATTATTAATAAACACTACCATTATCTCCGGTCGGATCAACCTGTCATCTGAGTCGAACCCGTTCTGTGATGCTACTTATTCGAGATTCCTTTTTGGGTACTATACAGGAACTGCCGTTTTCAGGTCAATGCGGTTTAGACGATGCGCTGCTTACAAGAAGTAAACGAACTTAGACGGGGCGTTCGTAGTTCTCGCTGATGAGTTCAGTGTTGGTACTGCATGTTGAAACACAACCAAAACAAATTATTTATCACTGATAGCAAGCAAAATTCTAAATGTAATATAGCCCATACTGTGTGGCAATAAAGATCTCTAATTTGTAAGTCGTAAACTGTATCGAAAGAAAGCTGTGGCTAAGAATGATCACTTTCGGGACGATATATAATGTAGTCACCTTCAGTCTGACTAATCTCAGCAACGGAATTTTCATTTGTAGAAATGGATTGACGGTGACAATGTTTAGATTTCTTTTTTTAAGGGTACTGATGACCTTTACTCCAAATTGTGAATAAATACATGTTTGATTTTTCTGTGTTTGTAACTGTCATCCGCTTGGTTGTGGAGAAGTTCAAATCACTTTTTGTCATTATTTCCACGGTTCTCACTGCAAACAACCGCTTTGCAAATAGATGAGTCTGGACGCATTAGGCAAAACTATCTAAGAAATTGGAAAGAAACGTCTGATGTTCAAGAGTTTGACGGATTTTGTCTGCAATTGCCGGCACTCATAGACAGTCCGGTGGCAGTTGGTTAACAGGGTGTGGCAGGGCAAAGTAAAGCCTATGTTGATTTAGAATTAGGCAGAGAGCTTTATTTCAAGGAATACGACTGAAACTTAATTTTGTTAGAACAGAAGAAATTTTAGATGGAATTTCAGAGGAAGACTGAGAATGAAGAATTGTATTTTGTGCCGTCACACCACGAAGTTATTAAGCATATGTCTAATCGGACATTGTATAAGAACTTCAACATACGCGAGTTCATAAATGTTCTGTTTGGAAACCGCCCGATTCTAATCGTTTTATCAGTTCGATCTCAGTTTCTTAACGATATTTATGACGATATGTATGCCTTCGGGGATTCATGGGAGGACGGCAAACGGGCAAAGAAATTAACTGCCCAACAAGTTAGACAGCACTACAGACGGATAGCCTACTACTCATCGGAAAAGCTGGCTGATATACAATGACAAGGAAACACTTACCTGTCATTAGCTTGTGACCGGTACTGATACTCTCAAACTGGCCACTCAGTAAACTAGTGACTTGAATAAAAACCAGTGCGCGGTAGTTTCTCGTATTTCTTTAAATTTCTCTATCAATGGTACAACAGAGGAAACTATTCTCGCGGAAAAAGTGGAAATCAATTGAAAACAAACAGTTATGGAACTTTCTGCATATACTCAAAACATTGCCGCAAAAGCAAAGGAGTAAATTTTAGTATAAACCGATCTGAAAAAAGGTGAACCAACCAGTGATAATTCTAGCCACAAGTATTATTCGCTGGTACTCAATTGAAATTTTCGTTGACTATATTCACTGTCATTTTCTGGTTTCAAATCGTCTTTACCTTTTGTCATGAACCGGATTCTCATCATTGCAGCGAGCGTGGAATGGTGTTCGTCGGTTTTTATTTGGTGCCGCATTTCGTTGTCACAATCTGTAATACTAAGGTTCGGAAGGGACACTGTGTAGTCTTGCTGAAACGCACACTGATAGTCTTGTTTTATGCATTACCGTAAAAATTTGGAGTTGATCTGATTTTGGATTGTCAGTCAGGTCGTTACGTTTTACCTGAACGCTCGCTCGATGAGCTTATAGATGAGGTAGTCTAAACAAAGACTACAAGTGGATTTTGGGAGCACTGCTAGTCGGTGAACAACTATAATCTCAAGAAATGAAGTGAAAAGGAAAACTTGAAATGCCAGTAGGCAGGATGTACTAGCCAGCTGGTCGAAGACCGAAAAGATTAACTGTATTTACCATGTCTTCGGCAGCGATCATATATGAGGTTCATTAGAAAACTGTAGAAAATTAAAAAAGCAGTAGTGCAATTTATTCGAGCACCATATCTGGTGTGGAAGAAAGAATAATTGGTAGCCATTAGAGGGATGGACCTTACGACATTCAGTTTTACTTTTATTGCTGCTTCGAAAACGAAATGGAAACAAGCATTGCAATTCGAAAGGGGATTTTTCGTTTGGTCTTTTATTTTACCATCATTACTTAAGTGGTTTTGTTTGGTTTTGGTTTTCCAAACTACAACTCTTGTTTACAAAACTGGATAGATTGCGAAAATTATACTTCCGGTATTTCCTCTCCATTCCGTGTGTTTTTACTCATAACCACACACACACATACACACATTCACAAGCATACTCATCGAATTCTTACTGAATATGGACTAGAGGATTTATTCAACTATCAAAGAGGACTTTACGAATTACATTTCTCGTTATTGTCATCATCCGTATTGTCATTATCATCTACGTCACTGCTTGCTGTTTGTTATAGACCCTGCACGTCGTATTTAGACAGACATGAACAGTGCCACTCCCCTATACTCAAGGGAAATAATGACATCACAAATGGTAATATCTCTTCCTGAATCGTGATGGTTCATTCATGCCATGACCAAACGTGTGTGATTGACCTTACCCAATGGCTCCTTCGTTCAAGAAGGCATCGCTTTATTCCTTTCTTGTCTTGTTTCCAGTTCGTGTCCTGACGCATCCTCACACTCGGCCTTATTCATCCACCCACCCACTCACTCTCCTTTCCTCGCTTTCTCTCCCTCTCTCTGACACAAACACGACTACACACTGACCTATATCACGGTTTCAGACCTCAGACTAATACACCACGAAACCGTTGTATGAAAACCAGTCTGGGGTCACGTAAACCATGTCTGAGATAAGGGACAAAGCAGCACGCGAAACTTCTGTAATTCCCCCTTCTCTCGTCAGAATTACTGGTCCATGAACCACATGCTTGGTTTTTAGAAGGCTTTCTGATCCAGGAAGACCACCGTCCTTGGGGAAACAATGGGTTGTAATTCCTTTTAACCATCCTTATTTTATGTAATTTACAATCGTGCTTTTGCTGGCAAAACAAAGGGACACGACTACATTGCTCCAAGTGTGCCACGGCGGATTTGATTGAATATATCGTGATTCAATCAACACCATACTCGGCCGTTTTGGGGGAGTGATAAAAATGGGCAAAATTGTTTTTCGTTTATGCTCACCGATGCACATGCCGATTCCTTGGTTTAAAAAGGGCGTGCCGACAGTAGACATACCAACATCAGGCTTCATCAAATCTAGTCAGACTGGATGTATTATGTAAATAACAACAAAATTGAAATACAACTGGTTTGTTTTCGTAAACTCTAGGAAGTAGTTCCACCAGCAGTCAGACAGTTTGCGAAAGAGTAACTGTCTCCTAACCATTTTTTCTTTTATTCTCGACACAACATAATGCACTATTTTCAGGAGGATTCGGACTGACATGACACAACGCTAGCCATGTGATCGCCGCCGGTCTACATATGGGACCGAAAATATGACTAGAACTGATATATACTTTGCCAGTGACACGATTTTTTACTAGTTAATTCCGTCCATTTCACTTCCGTTTAGCTAACTACGACAGCAGCAGTGGAATGCCTGCTATCTGAGGACAGAAACTCGTCTTAGAAGCCCAAGAAGGTCCACCTGGTCCACAAGATGCACTTCTTCTCGGTGCATTACCTCTAGATGGTGCAGCCGAGGAGCATCATCCACACCAAATTCGAACTAGGGCCTGAAAGCATCTACATGTGGGTAGCCATAGTTGCCGAGTACCTTGCCCGTTCCTCTCCGGAACTACAATGGCCACACTTCAAAATTATGCAGCTATAATTTAGCTCATACTTTTGTATGGCACACTCAACCCTGAGAAGGGGAATTCGCGATTTTGCTTCGGTGTCCCAACCATTCACCAGCATGTTCTGGTTTTGGTAGCTAACTCAAAGCATTGTCTGTTAAAAGGTGAAAAAAGAATGAGAAACAGGGAAAGATTAACTACAAGGTGATAGTTTGAACAATCATTTGTAGTAGGAAAGACTTCAAATGCAAGAACATCATTGACAGCGGTACTGAGCCATATCATTTATTGTTTCCAACCGTTGCTTCGGGGGATCTCGTGGACCCCTACCCGGTAATTCAACTGCGCTTATGCGAGCCAGTTCACTGGTTAGGGTTTTCATACTTTATTCCCGTGTCGTCACCTGTTCATCTCCAGTCACATTCCAACCATTACATACTTCAGACAACAGCATATTACATATCCCAGTCACCTTAAACTATTCTGATTCAGCGTCTGATCAAAACACTGAAACCTGGGACCCAGTATCTTACGCCTAACTTCTGAGTTATCGATCGAAGTCTCCTACCGTATTCTACCAATACTACGAAAACAACGATGTTCAAACCCCGAAAGATTTTGCATATTTTCTGCTCCCAACGGTCATGTTTCGGAGCCTTGGAGCTATATCGACCTCATTGCCGTCGTGTATACTTGACAGTGGATCGATAACCGGATGTCACACCAACGTCACAGGTGTCCCAAATTAGTAGATACCAGTCAAACTTTTTGTACCCGTGGAGACTTTCATCTGATATACTGCTACCAGGTGAAGTATAACTACCCAAAATAACTAAATCCATCTTCATCCAGCTCTTTCCCTGCAAAACCAAGTTTCAGCTACGAACCAGTCCAATCATGTAACAGCATTTTACACTTTGAAGATGGGAAACGCAGGTCAAACCCACCTGCACTACCTTTCAGACGATCACAAAAAACTGCAATTCGCTTGAATCCTCATTTAGTGGCACAATATAGTCCGCATAATCAAGGTCAATGGTGGTATGAATGCTGCATTAAACAGGAATATCGAAAACCGAAGTTGCCCTCTGTGTGTAAGAAAGTAACTCACTCGATATCTGCTGTCGCATTTATTGCCCATACAGTCGAATAATCTATCAGATTTGTTGTGACCTCTCGTAAATAATATCTGGTGTCCCAGTACCGTCATTCCACTCCGGGACTTGCATTCCGGATATTTTTGTTAAGACACACGGATGCTGGTTGGGAATCATGTAGCCTACTCGCATGTTTAGAGCAAGAGGCCTTTTGTGTGCATAGCCTTCTCACGGTCTGACATATTTTTCTAGGAAGTTCTCGATGTTATAACCCCAGTGGACAGTTCACATCAACTAAGAAAGTAAACGAAACGGTGAATTAATGTGATTCCCTGGGTTATTTGTAGGCAAACGTTTCGTTTTGCTTATACTTCTTGTCATGGTAAACCAGTGATTTGCTGGTTATCCTCACAAAAAGGACCTACTTTATGTGGCAAGACACTGAACTCCTAATCTGCTTGATAGGTAAGCTTACTTTCTACTTTACCAAACTCACCTTGAGTCGCACTGGTGATGTGTTCCAAATCTCTAAAATTTTCAGTCCGTTCGATGCGATAGCGGAAGTGCTTATGGTTGAAACACACTGGTAGAGACAGCATAGGTCCCCTGGTAGGGAAAACTTTCCTCTGTCATGGCTTATTGGACTCTTTTGTATACATGATTTAGTAATCAAGAGATAAATTGTGTTGGACGGCCGAATTTTTCGTTCTCTAAGGACTAAATGATCGAATTGTGATGCAGTTTCCAAATGGAATTCACCTAGACAGACTAACAGATTTTGAGTTTAACCAAAGTTTTGTTAGTATTTTTGGGTTCTGCAATTTAGAAGCACGGATTTAGCAAAAACGAGTGAGATAACTGGGATTGCCACCTGAGAACCCTTTTGTTCGGTGTATTTGATTTTTCCTAATTTTGGTGTACATTTAAGCTTTAAAACAGCACATGATAACATTTCGGAAAACGTGGCTGGTTATAATCCAAACAGGAATGGAATTTGTAGTAGTCCAAGCATTATCAATAATGGTAAAAATGATAATGTTTGGAGTGATAGTAGTCACATTAGTGAGGTATTGGTAGTAGTGAGTGGCATCACCAGCAAACAAATCAAACAGGAAAAGGGTATTTAACATAAAGATTTTTACAAAAAGCAGCGTTGTATTCATGACCTGTTGAATGTCAAATGGTGATTCTCAGTTGCACTTCCAAAATTCCCATGGACCGTAAAAGTGGGTATAGGGAGGATTGTTATCGTGACGGTCGTGTCCAGCATCAGTTGGTCTTAGGCAAACAAATCCCCATTGATGAATAGTACTCGTTTAATCACACACGCACACAAACATGCACCGGACCAATTTCGTGTGCATTTACTCCCGAGAAATGAAGAGTTTTCGGGAATGGCTCTATACAGAGGTCACAAAAAAGCAGCAACTGGTTCGTGCCGCGGCCTCATTAACTCTGTTCGGGAAGTGATAATCTCAAGGTTGGCTAATCAAAAGAGGAATATTTATGAGCAGTGTTTCTTTCGGTCTTGATGTCTTTCTGTCTCCCGTTTCCCTTCCCGCACTTATACGCAATCATGTCGAAACTATGGCACGTTAGAGCATACAAACAGAGACAGCCAAATAGCCTAGTAATATAAACAATATAAGAGAACAGAAGTGAAATGAATGGACCTTTGTCAGGTCCCCTATTTGTGCGTCTAATAACTCGCAGGGAAAGTGCACCGCGTGTTTACCGGCCACCATGTGCGGTCAAGGTCGCGGAGTAGTGTGGCGTTCGGTACAAGTGCCTGTGCTTCTGAAAATGCCAAACCATTTGTTGTTGTTGTTTTTATTGACAGCTCGATTAAACAAAGTCCAATCAAGGTGGTCATGCCGGCAAGAGGGGGACAGAAAACTAAAGGGAAGATAAAGAGCACGAATGTCCCGCCGTAGTCTGAATGAGGATGAATAGTGGATAAAGAAAAGCCAATTTACAAACGCCCAGAGTCGACTCACGTTCGCGTAGAAAGCATAGGTGGGGTAGGTCCTTGGTTAAATGGATGACTCGCCCTTGTTTTTGTCTCAAAACAGCGGTCAAAAAAGTTCATCTTTACTTCCGTTAATTCACTTCGCATTCATTCATCTCAACATCAGAAGCATCCGGACCCAGCAACAAAACAGCAAACGATCTGATACGGCTCACTCAACAGGAAAGACAAATAGCGGGAACATTGCTGACCAGAACACTTCGTTAGTTCATTCGTTCGCGAATATCAATGACCTAGAGCTCATCACAGTGATGTTGTGTCAACAACGAAGACGAAAACAGTAAGGGTTGAATAAGACAGTAGAAAGATGGTTGTATGCACTGATAAACATTTAAGACTGTAAGTTCGACAACCAACATTTGTTTTTACCTACAACCTCGAGTGCACATGTTGTAAGGCTCTTAACCTTTTCCGTACTCAGTGTGTGATATTTGTTTTCTGTGGTTACATCTGTGTGAGCAATGAAGAAGTGTAAGTTTTCCAATCATTCAGAGGCTGCACTGTATTCAAGTGACCAATTTGTCGTTCTACGGATAATTTTAACGGTTAAAAGAATATATACCGACTGAAGTATGCACCACTAGCCGAATAACAATGACCTTTCTGAAAAATTCAAGGATTCGACTAGCCAAGCAGACATGGAATAAAAGGCCGCAATCGATCTCCGTTTAGGGATCAAGTTGATACGTTTTTAGTTAATTCACACCCAGAGTCTCCATTTCACTTACATAAGATATAACTAAATTTTGTTTAACGTAATGTCCTGTTGCCCGATTGTAAGCGCAGCCCTGATAAGAAGCTGACTAAGCCATGAAAACGCGACAATTTTTGTAACCGAAACATTTAAGTTCCCATGCGGAATGTGACCGTAGAGCCGAGACTCACTAGTTCGTTCAGTAAAGAGAATCTAATTTCTCTAGTGCTGATGACTAATGACAAGACTGTAGGTCAGGGGGGGGGGCATTAAACCAACTGTTTCGAGCCCCTTCTTATGGTCTAACGACGACAAATGATGCGGGACAGCCATTTTTGCGGATTTCGCTTCCCGGGCAGGGAAACTTCGATGAACTTACACTGTTCTTGCTTCTGGGCGTACTTTACAGATTAAATGGAAAAGCCGTAAAGTGGTTTCGTTTTTTTAATCAACTGACCAATAATGCAGTTTACTTTTTATCGTCTAAGTGAAAAGATTACACTGAGTAAAATTTTACTGGCAAAATATACCGGAACCGAATGAATCCAGCAAACCTTTTCTCATTGTTACAATGTATCATTCTGTTTAAGCAGTAGTCCAAAAATTTCGGTTGTTCACTTCAATTCCGGCACAGTCAGACTGACGGATAAACTAATGACACGGTCGTATCAAGAATGGCCAAATGCTGATCATTTCATCACTGGGAAGGCAAAATGGATCAGAATTTTATGAACCCTGGTCGGCCGTTTGTGTATTTCAATTTATCAAGGTCGTCCTTCGCCTCCTCGGGATTTCACAATTCTGTGATGACAGACTAGGTATTTTTGGGTCTTTACCGCACATCGGTTGCTGGGATTTCCACGAAAATACAGACAAAATGGATTTAGGTAAATAGAGGACCCGGAGTGCTCTTTGGCTGAGTTCAATCTGAAAAAAGAAATTCAACTGAAAGTTAGTGTCAGATGCCTTTTGTCCCGACAGGCTGTTTCAAAAGTAACAATGGGAAGTGGTTCAGGGATATTTCGTATAAAGGAGAATGGGAAGAATGAGAAATTTCCACAAGCATCTTGTCCATTCAACTGTCCAGTGACCCTTTCGGCCCGTTGTTATTAAGGAGAAGTTTTGTCAAGGTTGTGCATTGGTTTTAATACACCCACGATTACCTGTACATCGTAGTTGTCGCCACTGAAGGCTAATTGCGCCTCGTTTGCCAACCGCTGCTTCTTTTATTTTTTCGCTATTCGCAATTTTCGCGCAGTTTTGCTTGCATATTCAGTGCTTGCGCTCCGCCAATTAACATCTCAGAAGAATTTGACAATTTCTCATTACTTTGAAAAGCAAACGGATCTGTTAACTCCCGTGTCGTTTTCACAGTGTACTTCAACTACTGATGAGAAATCAGGCTCAATTATTCATGACTGGGCTCTACATTTTGCAACTCATTTCCTCAGCTGAATTTCGTCATTTATCGCAAAACTTATCTTCCCTTGTCCATTAATCGTCAAAATGGATTTCTGTTCAGAAACTCCGTTGCTTATTTTCTTTTTAAACTTTTTTCCCACGAATATTTTTATCGTCTAACCTTAGTCAATTTTACGAACAAAAGAATTCTGTCATAAATCTAATCATACTGGTCATTTCGGCAAAATGTTTGTGAAAACAATGGACCATTTTATCTATATTTCGCATTTACGCACATCGTGACGAAGTATGACTGCTGGCCTGTGCTGTTGGCTTTCAGTGTGTTACAAACAATCCTGTTTCTAGTCAGTCGGAAATTCGCGCCTCTCGACTCACCCGCATGCAATAAGGAATGTAACTCAGGTAAAAAATTGGCCTCGAGTTTAGGTAAGATAAACACGTTAGTGATGTGTTCGATAGAAAACCGCCCCTGAAATTGACCAAATTTTATTGCTATGATAAAATGATGCTTGCGATATCCTACGGTGTTGATAGCTTCGCAATGGAGCCAGGAGCGCACGGCAACCGATTCATTGCGGTAATTGGATCGCAGAATGAATTTAACCCGGGAAAATGTAACATTGGTCCGGTTACACAATGACAGTGGAACTCGCAGCAATCAAAGTAGAAGCAACATGGAGTGATGAATTCTCACGGTTAGTATACATTCAACACGGACTGACAAGTACTCGGGTCTTCAAATCGCAAGGCATGACAATAAATTCCATCTCTCAACCAGGCCAGTCCAATCGGCACCGGTCGTATTTCCAGGCTCCATCTTCTTAAAGCTGTTTAGATTTAAGAACTGAAAGTGGAGAACTTTCGTTTTAGGAGAATGATTCATCGCGAAAAATCCACGTCGAATTTCATGATGGGAACCACAGAAACATTGCATAATTGTTTCCGTTTCTGTTGCAATTGTTTGTGGCTAAGGTGATCGATCTTCGTGTGTTTGCCTCAGGTTAGAGCCTCGATGCGGGCATAGTGCATGCACGTTGTTGACCATTCCTAACGTTGTAAATGAAACGACGTTTTGATATGCTTCGTTCTTTTTTTGGGATTTATTTAATTCCAAAATTGGTAAATACCGTGAAAATTTTGTGCGTCGGAATGACTTTATTTCGCTGAATTTAGGGATAGGACAATCATCATTTCGGCAATTGTTTCTCACTGGACTGTTTTCAGTCACAGCGCATGCCAAATTCCCAGCACATGTACCATTCGGTTAAACAAATTCATGATTCTCAGAATGGATAAACAATCATTGCCCATACTAATTAGTTTTCAATTTTCTTAGGATTTCTTCCTGTTACAGATTGCGAATTGATTTCCCAAATCATTTTAAGATTTTCTGGGTTATGTTCAGAATATGGTGGATTAATTTGCGAATTATACTGTTTTAGTCACATTAACAAGGGGAACTAATTCTAATGGTGCCAGGTATTTCCGTACATTTTTGCTTCGTGTTATTCTGGTGTCCAGTAGACACCATAAAAATACGAACTGACGGTACGGTTGAAAAAGATCGTCGGTTCCATGTAATACGATCCTAGCCAGAACTCTTATGTGCCATTCATACCAAGTTCTGAATTCCCATAAGACAATGAGTATACACCGTGAGAACTCCTACTTCGGTCCGACCATTACAGTTTCTTATTAACGTATAACTCGGTCTTTATCCCTGTTTTCAACTTTACCCTTTCGCAGGCGTAGACACTGTTAAGGATGTTTCATTGCTAACTTTGGTTCTACAGTGCTCGAGGATCACGTGTGAACGCATGCCCTGAGTACACATTTGACTGTTGCCAATATCCTACTGTTAATTACTTTCGAGTTAAACTGTCTCTTGATTCGGACTGTTTTCGGGGTGTGAGTTGCTCAGAATTATCGTTACGGAGACCGTTGTTAGGTGTTTGGTGCTGCTTGGTGTCTGCACCGACTGTGTGCTTCTCTTGAACTGAGACCTCCAGTTATCGTAAGAGAGAACTCGATCACGTGGTAGAAGGAACAAAATAATGCGAAAAACAAGGCAATGGAATGAAAACTGACGGGCATCAACTCTGACCAATTACGTAAAACCGATTGTGATAAATTTATGTAGATAGGTGGCCTGAAACATATACCCTGAACTTGATTCTGCCTCGATCTGAACATGTTTCGGATACTTCTCTATAAGAAAGACGCCCATCAGTTGGTCAAATTTTTGTCACTTTGCTAAGTGCAGAGTGCAATTTCCAATTTTCTTTTGTTGTGATGTTTCGATAGTATTTGTTGGTGAGCTGAAGACGGATGATGTTTGAAAAACGATTTCATTAAGTTACCTGACAGTTGGAAACGACAACAGGCAGAAGAACTTCAATTCACATTAGGGCATCCGACAGATCGCAGTATTTCAGCAGATTACAGCTATTGATCTATTTTTAACCAAGTAGGATCTCATAACCAAATTAGATTTCCTTGAGAAAAGTATGACGAAAATTCTGGGGTACTTTTTTGTAGTAGCCGAAAAGCGATCGATCGCGGTTTGATCAAACTCCGAACTTCCTCGTTCCTCTCCGGATACCGATTAGTAAAACACACACAAGTACGAGCAAACCAACATAAATGAATGTAGACTGCTGATACACTCAATCAACCGCGTCTACGCGTTGTTTATGGACTTTGATCCTATGGATAATTCTAATTTGTGCAGCTTGACATATACCAGTCTGAGAATTTCGCCACTAGTTTCACCGGGTTCCTCATCCTGGTGCAAGGATTTGCGTTTCTGTAGTAAAATCTTTGCAATTTTTTTTCATTTCCTTTATCAAGCAGAGGACAAGCTGCGTTATTTACAGGGGAGCTTGAAGTGATGGAAAGTAGTAGGGTTCTGATCTGCAAAATATATGCCCCAACACTAATATGCTGAATGGTTACCCTTGTCAATCAAAAAGAAGCTCGTCGGGAAACAGTTCTACATCAGTTGATTTGAGGCTTGCAAAATCTGTCATCCTGGCGACTGATATGGATAATCCGTGAAAGTAAAATTTACCGCGTATTATCGTACGTCATCCAGTGTGCATAAGTTGCAGTCATTGGATGATTTAATCTGGGTGTGAAAGCCATAACCAACTGTCGTCTGGTAAGAACAGGCTTGAATTGGTGGTCAATGAATTTTCGATAATTTATCTACTGAAAAATCTGCTAGTGGTCCAGTGCGGAATGCGTTTTAAATGGATGGAAGAAGTCACACATTTCGTTGCGTGACAAGTCGGGTCACACGGTACAAGTGATGGATTCATCCTGCTTCCGAGCCATGTTGATTGAAAAGCTCCAGTGCTTTGGTCGAAGTGCCGGTGTCAATAAACTGTCGTTTGTAGGGTCCTAGCTGCTTAATCCTTTCAGTCGGAGAGCTGGATCCCGAATGCTTGGGTGACCAATTGGCAGACGGTTTACGTGAATGACCACATTAACCTATTGCATAGATTCTATGCAAACTTGCAAAAGACATCGCGTTTGAAGGCTTGAATAGCAGACAAGCGGAACATCGTATTCGAAGATTTTTACAAAGATCAAATAGATGACCCACATTAAATGTTTGCCGTATTATTCTGACCAAGTAAACCAGATATATTAGCATTATTGTTAAATGGTTTGCTTCGTCGTACGCGATGATACAAGAATATGCGTGTTCGTTCGTTAGCATCTGGCAATCTGATCTTCATTTCTAGTATAGCAAAATAACGTTTGGGGTCGAACAGTTTCACACAGCAGATCGGCATCGAAGGTCTTTTGTTGATGCGGATCAGGGTTAGAATTATTTTACAGCATTCTGGTCACAGGTACGACTATTTGGGCATCGATAAATCACTTAGTTTAATCACTTCCCGACTTAATCTTACTAAGTCATTCGTCGTAGAAGTTGACTGCTTATAAACAATAGACCGATATTGTTCAAGAGTGTATGACTGCAGAGGAAGACCTCGTTTGGCACTGGAGCTAAAGGACCAGTTAACTACCATCCCAGACATACAGCATTGTGGCTACTCATAATTTGCTTCAGGTTGACGCCTTAAATATGCATTGGAGCTGTCAACTGCAAAAATAGCCCTGAATAAATACCCGTTCAATATGAATAAACGAAACAAATCAATAAGGCAGTCAACAGACTGCACACTACCTACGAGAACATGGGAATGATAAACAAAAAAAAAATAAAAGTTCAAGCAGATTAGCCGAGCGGGAGGTTAAACTGCGAGATCCTTTAAGATATCTTTAATGATATTCAAAGTCATATTTCGACAAAAGGTCACTCGACATCAAAGTCACATTTCCAGGTTATAGGTTCGGACAGTAGAAAGACAGCAGAAAATAGAGAAAAATCATGGGAATAAAATGAAATTCCGATATTAGCCGAAGTCCTTATGAAGTCATGCTTTCTGTCAAGAGAAACTGTACATTGTTAGCAATTTGAGGACTCGTCACTAATGAGGTTTAGCGCGCCACTGCGGAACTCATCAGTTTTGTGAACAAAGCAAGCAAGATATTCTGAGTAACAAGGACAGCCAGCGAGAACGCAGACGGAAAATCTTAACACAATAATTTTGCTTCCTAAATCCAGAACAAAAGGGACCAGATTGATAACGTAATCTGTGGCATTACTACTTGTCGTTCACTGCCGTAGACAAACTGTTTGGAGTCAATCCAGAGAATCTAGACTGTGATACGGAGCTACGAACCCTCCGGCGAAAATTGTGAACTTTTCTGACGACGCTAGTCAGGTAGGACCATAGCCTCGGTTTCCACGATCGTGTGTTTATAGGAAAGCAACAAAGCTGCCGTCCTGCAAAATCGGTGCATCAGACTTGTTCCACTTGACCTAGGACAAAATGCTAAGGGACAGTGTATGTGCGCGTGATTGAGTCTCTTAAACCCAGGGGAAAGAGTAGGGTAGAAATAACGTTTTAGATCTTCGTTAGTTTTGGGCCATAGTATAAAAATTTAATGCAGTCGAAGAAATGGATTTCCTGCTTTCGACTGTTTCGTTGAATCCGTGGTCATTTGTAAAGATATCATTCAGTTTACTGTCCTCGTGCGACAAAGAATGGCCTTGAATAAATCAAAAGACGTGGTAAAAAAATCGATTCGTGTTTTTCAGTACTTTGAGCAAAACAGTAATTTAAGCATATCTGGATCAAATGATGGCTGTATCGAAAAATCGATGCGCCATGTATTGGTTTCAATTGTGAATGATATAATGTTAATAACACAGCGTTGTTGCTAGATGTAATGTGCCAACGTTTCGACAACTAAATTTGATTGTAAAACCTAGTTTGAGAAAGACTAACCACGGTAGTCGAAACGTTGGCACATTACATCTATCAACAACACTGTGTTATTAAGATCATATCATTCACAATTAAGCATATCTGCTTTGTGTTTTGTGAAGGTTTACTATTCACTAACAGTGTTGTTAAAAACATTGTAATTGCCGAAGTCGGGAACGGTGCTCAGTTCTCAAGTGAACAGAGAGTATATACCGTTTATAAAGAAAACCTGGGGTTGTACTTGCCAGTTTGGGGTAAACAGATCGCCGTGTACTTGTCAAGCTCTATTGTTGCCTTCCCTAAATATGACATCGTATCAAGGTCAGGACACGTGTAGAATACAGTTTTGACACTGAAGAAAGTAAAGCACCTCTCCTTGTCAGGTTCTTTGTGGATCCGAAATTGTGCTTAATTCAACCGAGTTTTTTCATTCTGCCTTGTGTTACCTTCGGATTCTTTCCCTGCTGTACAGGAACGGTAAATTGGATGGCAAACGAAATACTCGGGGACAAATACATCGGCATGGAATTATTAAACATAATTTCCCTTTGTGTATGTCCAAAATAACAACAATTTAGTAAAGGAAAGTGCATTGTCTATTTCAGTGAACGTTTTGCTGACCATTTGAGTATAGGGGATCATTCATAATTAAATCTAACCGGAGGAATTCATTTTGAATTCACATTTCTCAACACATCAGTACAGTCCTTAACGCTGTTAGAAAGAATATATCTTGATCCGGCATTGCTGATCAAGTGTCTGTTCAACAAGCGATCTTGTGCGAAATTCTCTTAAATCAAATCGTGTTTTGCATACGTCATTCTTATTTCCTATCACCATGCCAAAATCAATTTGATAGTGGGTTATTTTAATTGCCCTGATGTGAACATAATGCTTGCACGGACTTTGTAATGAATGCTTTTCAAAACCCAATATGAGGCAGCCATGCTGCTGACAGCTTTTGATAGACCGAATTTCTGTCATGAAAGCTATTGATTTTCAGCCTCTGTGCAATCATTGTGGATCGATATTCATGGACCGGAGCAGTTTTGTAGCCAGTGCAGCGGTAAACATCAAATGGTTTTACGAATCTCGTTGACGCCCAAATGGTAAACATTCTCTTCGGTTAATGAGATCCGTTTAAGATAAATAGGTACACTGCTAGCGTGTATACAAGGAGAAATTCGCTCACTTCGTTCAACTGAGACTTGCTCAGTCGGTGGCATTTGAGATGGACAAATTTGCTTTTCTAGACCATTGTTGGTGTAAAATCTGCGCGAGTATGCTCCTGGCCCGGTCACCATTTCGGGGCCGATCAATGATGTTGTAAACGGTCCTAGTTTCTCAACAAAAGTTTTTTCGATCCCACGAAGGAAAAATGGATCAATTTTTGAATCAATGGGATCATTTCTTGTTGTGCTTCTGTGGTACTTATTTATCGAGCAGTTGGGCTCCCCAGTCTGGCGTACCGTGGTGAAAACATTATCGAGGCCCACAGTAAAATTCGCACCATAGCTCTGGTCGGCAGAGTAGATTCCATCATGGAATTTAGTGCACCTTTATCATTGGTTTCTGTGATCATTCATGTCAAACGACGAAATCTCCCCAACCAATCTAAAACCATGGCTAAGTACACGGCGTCACCTCAAACAGTATACTTTGCTGTTGGTGCATGCGTTTTGTGACACTGTACGTTTGGCTGTGAACTCGAGAAAATAAGTCAGTGAGGTTTTCCGCTTTGATATATGCGAGGACTATTTTGAGAACGAAAAGAATGGGGTAGAAAATACCATCCACTGTTTCGCGAATCGCCTGTCAGATAACATGTATGCTCACCTACCCAAAGCGAACAACTTAAAGAACAAATATTCTAAAGAGGAGTATTAATTTTAGAGTAATCCTGACGTATTTATCTTCAAACAGCCTCGCCAAAAAGTGGATGGATGCTGAGGCAAGCATAACTGAGCGGTCCGATCACATCGTAGTTATCATGGCCGTTTTTCCGAGAATTATGGAGTTTATCAGAGAGAAATCTTTTCTGGTAAATCTAAGCACTGTCACAAATGTCAGTCTGTGCATTCCTTTCTGTACCACTTTTTGCTTATATTATTAGTAGAATGACAAACGGCACTCTTTTTAAGAATCGGATCACAGCTAGTAAAGAGCTACCAAGTGCGAGGATTTAAACGCGTAACCCCGAAGAAGGTCACTGCCGATCAACCCAGTCGGGCAATTGTTAGCTGACACTGAGTATCTAAAATCAGGTCCAAGTATTGGAGGAAGATATGATAATTAGAAAACTCCCAGAAAAAATGATCACAATCAAGCATTCGAGATTCGATTTACCAGGCAATAGATAGCCTTAATCAGAAGTCTATAGGCATAAACAATAATGTGTGTAAAACGAAAATCAGAATTATCTGATGCAGCATGTATATCGAACAGATCAACGGTTAGAAAAAATATTGACAATCCCCAACCTATACGAGGAAACCTTTTACTAACTTTTTGAGGCACCAGACTGAAGTGAGAGTTGTACTCAAACACAAAATCAGTAATAGATGAGCCTGGTTACATCATATTTGCAATTTCTTCAGTTTACGGATCATCAATTCTGAAGGTCTAGATTTACAAATTACTAAAGATTTCACTATTCGACTTCGGTAAAAATTAATCGGTGATTTGTCCTCTTGCTTTGCTATACTGGCTTCCAAGCTCCGGTAAAATTTAGGGAAATGCAAAGGACATTACGTGATAACATGACTCTGCGAGTTCATTGACCAATAGAATTGAGAAAACAAAAGCCAGATTCTTCGGTCACCACAAGCAGTATTCATTTTCCGAAGGGCTCTCAAGGGCAAAACAATTCACCATGTGATATCATCGCTCAGCTCACCATAAAGAAACCATGGAAGCTCTGTACAGCTGTTTCATCCTTGTTAGGATGAATTACTTCATGAAAACATTCAATCTCCTATTACTGAAATGTGGCAAAACAATTGCAATCGGTTAATTGCTAAGTATCTATTTCATAATTTCTTGCGGAACTCAAACTGTAACGAGCCAACAAGCGTGAAACCAATCACTGCGCTTTTTATCGAATTTTCGAGTAATTCATGATCAACAGTAGCTATTGGAAGGGTTTAATATAAGGTCCTTAATTTGGTTCTCAATAAAACCAGAGGTTCCCCATTACCAGATGAAAAATTTATTGCACTACAATAATCTAGCCACTAAATTACTCTTTTAGCTCTAAAAACGAGACCTGAAAGAACGAACTATCTTAGAATCGCTGTATAGAGCCAAACCGAAGAAAGAAAATGTCCGAACATGTGTACTGTTGACTTTTTCACATAGGAGGTTAACTTCCGTAGATGCGATACACTCCAGTTGGCTGCACACATGAATAATTCTGAATGGAGTCAGGGGGGCTTTTCTCGTCTTTATGTAAGTGCACCGACTGACTTCGCATCCGAAAAAAGAAACAGCGGTGAGATGTTGACACATTGTAGTCATAACTTGAATTTCTTTATTATCTCACGACAAGTTTTTATCGAAAACCTTTTCTCTCAGACAGAATGCTGACTGTTTACTGTTTTTAGAGAACAAAATAGCTTAGCAATTAGGCAGTATGTTATGTGGATGAAAGGATAAAATCTATCCGGAAGTATATTAGAGGGTTCGCGCTTATTCTCACTCATCGGATGAGCAGATCCGAAGGTTATTCAATCCATTGTTCTTAAATGTGTGCCTCTAAGATGGCTCTTCTATCACCTCGCCTGCCCTGTCTTTCTGCCAAACTTTCTGCCTTCCAAACGTCATGGACACACGCCGTGATCCTAATGCCCCCAACATCTATCGTTCGATTTCTCTCCCCTTTGTTATTTCGAAAATATTTGAAACTGTCGTCTGCAAACAACTGAGATTGTTCCTTCAGTGCAAAGGGCTGCGGAGCGATCTCCAATATGATTTCCGATCTCACCGTACAACCAGCGACCTACCGCCCTCGTCTCATAAATCTGGTCGGCTTCACTCGTTAAATACCGAGTAACATACCTGGTCTCGCACATTTATAAGGCTTTCGACCGAATTTGACATGAAGGTTTTGTCAAAATTGTCCTCGTTTGAATTCTTTCAGCCTCTCATATCGCGGATATCAAGTTTCATCAGTAGGCAAACCATCTCCTTCCAGGTTGATGGGGTCCTGTCGCAGCAGTTCCCTATGACTGCTCGTGTTCCCCAAGGGCTCAGTACGTGCACCCAAACCCTTTCTTTTATCTCTTAATGATGTTCTGCCCAATATCTCCAGCCCTATTCATTCTTTTACAGATGACGCCACCCTTCATTATTCTCGCACTTACGGTGCTCCTCGTCATCCAAACAAAAACGTCGATGGTGGCCATTATATCGCCAGTGTATCTCTAGACTCGGATCTTGAACAGATCTCACCCTGGGCTAAAACAATCACGACATTGGATGGCAAGATACCACTGTACGGTGCATTTCTGGTTACATGGGCACATCCCGACTTCTGCCATCATGACCATTTATCTGGAGTCATTTGTTTAACACTAGAACGCCGAGATGTTCTAACATATCCTAAATTACAATTACAATTTCTGTCATGTTTCCCCCAAATTTTACAACTTTACCTGCTCAGTACTTTGGCATGTTTCCTCGAAATCTGGCCGAAAACCGGCAGTTGCTGCACTCTCTAGGGTAAAGGAATCTTTTTAAGTACGGAATGCAAAAGTGTTCGTACAAACTCCTTCAACAAAATACTAGAATGAAACATCCTGAAGAAACCATCTGATGCCACTGGAAAACTCAGAACATGATTTTTCTGTCGACTAGAAAGTCAATATCGTGAAGAGGAAATCAGTTATGGAATATCGCGTTGAATCCGTCACACGGGATGTTTGGGGCCAGTCCTAGCTATCGAGCGGAGTGGTGCAGATTCAACTATTTTGACGCGATTGATCAGTAGCCTACAACCATAACAACTACAGTAAAATAGCCCGTCATTGCCAAACAAGTCAAATAGATTTGGTGTCGAATTTTGGATTCTAAGTGATACAAAACTGCCGTCAGATTAGGCAACACAAGGTATGATTCGGACCTCGGGCCAATATCGTCACTCTGACGCTTGTGGTTATTTACGGAACAAACTCTTAGTATCTCAACTGGCAGTTTGTTTACTATTCCACTTCCATGTAGTTACTGTAAAATTGCGTATAGTTGCACGTATGCAGTTTTTTACTTTTCTTTAAGCTTGTTGACTATTCTGTGTTATGTAGAACAAAGATTTTGAGTTACCGTTCACATTGGGATACGAATTGCAAGAGTAGGGCGAGGTATGTGGGGTTTAGCATCACTCATTTCGTGCATAAAAAGGCGGTTGGTCTTGATACGAAAGAGTGATTGATGTTGTTCTTCATTGCCGAAATGGTAGTAGCAATGAAATGACACGAAGTAGGCCAAAAATGTCGTCCAGCCAATGACACAGCCTAATTTACTGAACTTTGCCTATTGTTTTCTTTCGTTGAGTTAATTCAGAATGTCTCGTTTTCTTGTTGTAATGACGAAAATTTGGCCTCCGTAATAAACTCCCCACTGAGGTTAGTAGGAAGGAGTTGGTGAGGACATCTCGCCGTTACTTAATTCAAAACATGCGATTTTCACTGTGTGTATTATATTGTTTTGTATATCTGTGTGTTAAAAAGTCGCATTCAAAACGGCAAGAAGCTGACAGTGACAATTTTGGAGGTCACAAATGGAAGCAGACAAGAAACATTTGGTCATGGAGATTTGTGCGCAGTTCTATCACGGGTTTGTTTTTCTTAATCAGAATTTGTGATGAATATGGAACGTTGGGACTGAAATAAAATGTAATACGAGAGGGAATCAATCCAAACACTGGGCCAATGTATAAATACGAACGGTGAGATAATAGATCATTACGTAGCAGATAAATGGGTCTACAAAAATTTTGGTGAAGAGATTTTCTCAATTACTGATGTGCAAACCACGTGGTTGGCTGATGACTAGGTGCGTGAAAATGCTTCTTAGGTAAACCTGGAAAGTCTACTGGAGAACAACAGAGTAAGAAAACGGGAATAAACGGTTCAACAAAAGAATTAATGACCCCGACGAATTAACGCATGTAACTTTTCACCTGTTAGCACATATCAGATAGTATACATTTGTCCCTGTCTTCAAATAATAACTACTTATGAGTGACGTACATGCTCCGACAATACTGGGTGTGCCGTTTTATCCATGGCTCCATCCCAACGGTGACAGACGGCTCTGCTATCTCCCGGTCACTACCATGCCTAATCTACCGAGATCTTATGCGGCTCGCCTCTTTCAATCTTAGAATCATGGTTGCCGGTTTTCTCTCAAACTGAGCATGGTAGTGCACGGCTACATGTTCGCTGGTTCTCGCTCTCTCATTACGCACAAAAAGCCAACAGGGAATCATTACTTTCACTGATATTCGCGGACTGAATTTTAAGATCGATTCTGTTCTTCAGTTTCTCAAATCTTTTCCTAATGCTCTATTTTTGACCCAAGCTCAAATTTCCCCTTCGTCAGATGTCACACACATTCAATTTACCAATTACGTCTTTCACTATTCTTTTGTTCCCAAAGCAGGTGTTTGTACTTTTGTTCATCGCTCAGCTGTCCACTGCCGGGTACCGAATGTTGAATTTTCCAATCCCAAATTTCACTCCAGGTGATTGAAACTCCCTTCATTCTATCACCTACTCTGTGATGTTTGTCATCCCCCTAACGGGGATCTCTTTCATTATTTATTTATCTTCAAGCATTGAACTTTTGTATTGCATTGTGTTGTATAGATTTTGTGGGCATGAATGTAGTATTTCAGTCAAAGGTGGTAGTGCAAAACTGGAAAATAGTTACACGCTTTACTTTGTAGAAATGAGAAAAAAAAGGAACTCGTCGAGGAATGATTTGAGTGTTTATGGTAGGTTACTTGTGAAGTTGGCTGTAACACAGTCACGGTTTGCCAAGATGCTTGCTAAACAATGAACAGCGGAGTTCCTATAGATATTCACTTCAGAGGTATGAACATGAAACAGACCATGTTGAAACATGAAAACGGCACTCTGAAAGATCGTTGTTGAGAGGATGTATGAGATATAAAATTATTCTGCAAGCAAACTTTTCACACATCAAAAGGTGTCCACCATATGGCTTAATAGGTAATTTGCTTTGTGATATGGGAGATACGGCTAATAGTTGACGATCCCCGACGGTGAGTCTTAAACTCATTCTCAAGGAAACTTATGAAAATAACAGGAGAACAGTAAAAAAGGATTGGAAAACCTAAATCCACACAAAAAGGAAGGTGGTGCTTTGTTTCATCTCGTGATGTCGAAGTATTCTGATTTGAAATGACAACTGGGAGATTCTTTACGTAGATGGAAAGGTATGAAATGTACTTCAGATTTTTATCAATAATAACCTCTAGTTATTTCACAGAGTCAATCCTGGTAAGTGTTTCTATATCGATGATTGACGGTTCAGATAGGTAGGCTGGTCAGGAGAGAGAACAGGTATTCGAAACATGTAGATGTGTTGAGATGTAAACAAATTTGTACAGAGCAACCGTAGATGGAAGATAAGTAATTGGAAAATCTTTGAAATACCCCATTACTAGAAACGGCCTGATGGAAAGCAGTGTCATCAGCATACTTAAACCGATGACAAGGGAAACTATTTGACAAGTCACTGAGGTCAGAAGAGAAGAGAAACGGTGAAAGAACGGAACCATAAAGAAAGTTTGAATCGTTCGCCAACAGTTTTCACGTCTTACCGCTCAGTCATATACACTGGGTTCGACTGGTAAATAAATCAGACAGCCATGCCAATAAGGGCGTTGGGCACCCAAATTTTTCCAGTTTATGAAGCAGGAGAGACCGTGGGACGGGAACGAATGCAGACGAATAGTCTAGGATGGCGTAAAGTGCAGGTTTCATTAATGCATCTGAGGATTTGCTCCATTGGCTGGACGACATTTTTGGCCTACTTCGTGTCATTTCATTGCTACTACCATTTCGGCAATGAAGAACAACATCAATCACTCTTTCGTATCAAGACCAACCGCCTTTTTATGCACGAAATGAGTGATGCTAAACCCCACATACCTCGCCCTACTCTTGCAATTCGTATCCCAATGTGAACGGTAACTCAAAATCTTTGTTCTACATAACACAGAATAGTCAACAAGCTTAAAGAAAAGTAAAAAACTGCATACGTGCAACTATACGCAATTTTACAGTAACTACATGGAAGTGGAATAGTAAACAAACTGCCAGTTGAGATACTAAGAGTTTGTTCCGTAAATAACCACAAGCGTCAGAGTGACGATATTGGCCCGAGGTCCGAATCATACCTTGTGTTGCCTAATCTGACGGCAGTTTTGTATCACTTAGAATCCAAAATTCGACACCAAATCTATTTGACTTGTTTGGCAATGACGGGCTATTTTACTGTAGTTGTTATGGTTGTAGGCTACTGATCAATCGCGTCAAAATAGTTGAATCTGCACCACTCCGCTCGATAGCTAGGACTGGCCCCAAACATCCCGTGTGACGGATTCAACGCGATATTCCATAACTGATTTCCTCTTCACGATATTGACTTTCTAGTCGACAGAAAAATCATGTTCTGAGTTTTCCAGTGGCATCAGATGGTTTCTTCAGGATGTTTCATTCTAGTATTTTGTTGAAGGAGTTTGTACGAACACTTTTGCATTCCGTACTTAAAAAGATTCCTTTACCCTAGAGAGTGCAGCAACTGCCGGTTTTCGGCCAGATTTCGAGGAAACATGCCAAAGTACTGAGCAGGTAAAGTTGTAAAATTTGGGGGAAACATGACAGAAATTGTAATTGTAATTTAGGATATGTTAGAACATCTCGGCGTTCTAGTGTTAAACAAATGACTCCAGATAAATGGTCATGATGGCAGAAGTCGGGATGTGCCCATGTAACCAGAAATGCACCGTACAGTGGCATCTTGGCGTCCAACGTAAAATAATTGGTACGAGTACCTGCTGAAATATATAAATCAATTCTTCGATTTGCACCTTTTGAAAATGCCCGATTAACTGAAAAATTCAGGAGTTACGGTTTCGGTTAGATGCTGTTCATTCGTAAACTCCACTGCTGTGAGGGAAAATGAGAGTCTCAGCGAATGAAACAGCAATTTCTTTCGGTGATTTTTAAAGAAAATCAAAGACGAAGTAAACGCATCTTTACGTTAACCGTACTTCCCACATTCATGCTGACATCATTGAAAAGTATTTTCTGTGTTACAAAATCAAATTATCCGGAAAAAAGATTATTCATGTATAGTTTCAATCCTTGAAGTTACTGAGCATTGTGTTCCTTTGCTAAGCGGCATTAGATTCTGTACAATTCGGCAGAATACCTCTGAACCATATCAAAACTGTCCACAGTTGGCGCATGACTGGCTAAATTAGATACCGTTCTAAACGTGACGCATTTCACACGCTAACAGTTACGCAATTCAACGCCACATGCATGCGATACTAGGTATAAGGTAATATGTTACAAAAAAGAGAAATTAGCACACATTCCAAAATAAATCGAGGTGTTGGTTGACTGAGGAGTGCAATTACGAGAGATACATGGTCAGAATGGGAAAATGCAGACAAAACCCACATGAAATACCCGGAACAAATGTACCTCACCGTCTGTCGATCCATTCACACTGCCTGATATATCTAACAATCTAGAGGGGAAGATCTTATGATCCCTAAATAAGAAAAATAGCAAGCTAATTTTTAATCAACTTCTCTTGATGAATTCTTAAAGTCCTTGCGCTACATTGCAAACTGATCTCTTCAATCGAACCTGTGACTGTCAACTACCATGTGAGACAGTATGCGTGGAGGGAGCCCTTCAGTAAGCCTTGGTGACATGTTATAAACTGTCAGAGAGGTGATAAGCAGCCGGTGAGGTGCATAAATTTCACCCTCTCAAGAACTTGTCATTCCCTTGGGCGTTATGAATATTGAATAACCAACATGAGCTCCCTTTATCCACTGGAATATCTTACCATAAAGACCGGTCTGCCTATCCACGTAGTATGCAATCATCGTTACCTACTAGTTCTCTTCTAAGCAATTTAGCATGATTAGCCGTTGATTGAAAATGTTATTTGATTTTTGCTAAAATAAGGTTAGTTGCTTAGTGTTCTGGTTACTGCAATTACGGTGTGCACCGTTAATTCCAAAAGACGAAACAAGCTTCGTCAATTGTCCAAACTGCGTGTTTGCTCCAGAAACTGAACCGGGGTGTCTAAATACTGTCCGTCAAACTTCAACATTGTTAGTCTACTGATTCCACCATGCTAGGGTGGCACTGCGAAGATACCCATGTTCAAAATTAATACTGTTAGCTCAGCCGTATCCACCTTAGTGACCATCTTCTCCAGCCTAACCGCTTCCAATCACTCTGCTGTTAAATGCAAAAAGGGAATAATTCACCACGTTATATCGTTGCTCAGTTCTGTAGGTCATATCCATAGCCTTCGTCGTACTTAGGCTACCTGCACAGAATTCATCTATCAGTAGGGGTCGATCGCTGTGAGCTAACGGACAGTAACCGTGCAAATCAGTGACGGATAGGTGCAACATGCCCATGTGGTGAAGTTCAACAAACCGTTCAGAGCCTGCCCGGTAGCGTAATGACTAAGGCGTTGGAATCAAAATCGTTCGTCCTGGGTTCGCGTCCCAGTTCGGGCGCTGTGGATATGCACCGCTGGTGATTCCTAACAAGGATGAAACAGCTGTACAGTGCTTCCAGGGTTTCTTAATGGTGAGTTGAGTGATGATATCACATGGAGATTATTTCATGAAAATATTTAATCTGCTACCACTAACACAGCAAAGAGGGAATCAACTTTGTCCCCAACTATTTATCACCCGTCCTCACTAACTCGAACGAGATTTACAATATGGAACAGATAAGAAATTTATTTATCAATCAGAAGCAAATGGTTTGTATTGGTTTTCAATTGGCAATACTCATTGGACTGTTAGTATGTGGACTAATTCGGCCCACCCCCATGGGTTGACATTCCGCTGTGGATATTTTGCCTGTTGTCGACTGGCGTAATCGATAAGATGTCGTCGCGGTTGTGATGACCTCTGACCTGGATATGGGAATTCAATATCCCCCCTCTTACATATTTCGCCTATGGTGAACGCACCTGCTTCAACCAGTATCGAAGGTGGTTAGAATAATAATATTCCTGACCCTCGATACACGTGGCGAGATTTCGCATAATATCAGAAAGAAAGGCCAAGCAACATTTAAGGTTGATACGATTTAGATCAGCTTCTAGTATAAGACCAGCCGATTACTACGGACGCACGTTACTTTTTAAAGATGATCGGACTTTAGACTGACGTTGGCCGGCGGTGGTCAAGTGGATAAATCCTTGGCGTTCAGACGTAGGGGTTGCGGGTTCGGATCTTCCCACCAACGGTCAACTTCCCCACTTGGCAACCCCTATTGGCCGCAAACGCCTTCTTGAAAATGATGCGTATTGTTGCTTCACTAATAAAGAAAGTAAAAGGTAAGAGATAAACAAAGATAAAAGATTGTTCCTGCGCTGCTCTTGTGGAGAAGTAACGGCGTCTGCTATGCCACCTGATGTCAGGACACTAAAGGCAAACTCGTAATGCCGATTCTGGATCATAGGTCAAAACAAAACGATGGTCCAAAGTAAGCTTATATTTGATAAACATCATTTGGTTTAGATAATTTCAAGTTAAAGCTTCAATCTACATTTTTTCTCTAAAACAGTTTGGAGAAAACTTGCGTGTTTGAATTCGGACAAGGATAATAAATTTTTGGGCTTCAACCCAAGAAAAGTCCGACATCACTACTGATTACCTAGGGTTAATTCTCGATGTATTTCAATAAATTTAGCCGAGCAGAATACAATCAAGAAGGTATTCCCGCAGTTTCTAACCTATCGATTTGAATTCTGTGATAAATACCACTAAAATAATGGGAACAGTTTTTTACCACGTCGATGCATAACGTCAAATGTACGACATATGCAATGCTGCAGCGTCTACCGAACGGCAGCCTAAATTAAGGAGAGAAAAATTCGACTCATGGATTTCATACACCATCCTCAGAGTTTACAAAATGATAGCAAATAAGTCTCTCCTAATCAAGCTAGGTTCTTTTTATCTTGCATAAACTTTTGATTGCATGTATTTTCTTTTGTTGAGCACAGAATTAAACCTCAGCAAAACAAAAGCGATAGACCACACGTCTCACACCCGCCGTGACCTTCAGTTAATAGTACACTGGGAGCGGCCACAAAATCATCTGTCGTGATGTGGTCCTATTAGAAATGGGTTTCTGATGCTAACTAAATGCCCAAGATTAGACACTTTGGTGGGGTAGCGACGATGCCGTTGTCGTGTTGGTGGTGATGAATGACTTGAGGATAGACGAAAAATAACAACAACAAAACATTCATGACAGGTCGAAGTGGAGATGGTGGAGGACTTATTATGCCTCTTTTTTGGAGGTTAGAACCAAAGTCAAACAGGCTCACAGGTGAGCAAGTTCACGACAGATGTCAGTCAATTCAGTAGAACAACAAAAACATCGAAAGAAAACACAAAAAGAAACCTTCGGCTCGATTCATCCTTTTTGATTCAATTCGATTCGACATCCGACTTGTGATGAAACAAAGTCGCTCTGTGGTTTGGTAATAATTTGAGAACATCGGGTGTGCAAGCACATGGAGCTGAATGAAAAAAAAACAGGCACGGAAAGACGGAATTGGTGATAAAGACAACAGCTACCATAGCTTGCTAGAGAAGCATGAAACTTCAAAGCATACAATGAATGACGGTGAATGAAGTGTAACTTCGTAGATGTGTGTGTGTGTGCGTGTGCATTTGTGTGGGTATGATTTTGCTGAGTAGCAAAACAGTATCGATAAAAGAACAAGAACAGTATCGACAAAATATAAGAGTCATAATAATTAAAACTACCAAACTAAAAGAAACGCATGGTTCCATTTTAGATACCGACAGATGGTGTTTTTCATGGTAGATAAAGGCCATGCAACATTATTTTGTTTGTCAAAATTAAAACACCGTTAAATGAAGTGCTTACGTCGATACATGAGACATGCTTGCTAGTCTGCAAATGGATTTTTACGAAGTCATGTACAAAAGCTGTCACATAAACACCCAACCCACACACGCACACACATTAGGCATTCCGGTGTAAACATGATAACTACGAAAATGACGCTGCCGTTACGTTGGAAACTTCCATAATGCGAGATTAGGACAGTTATGACCTATATGAACAATCTCAGGAAGCACATCTAGAGGTCGCCGATTGGCGAATGAGATCATCTTCAGGGATTCATATTCATGTCAAATGGTATTATCTAGGGCCCAAAGGTGCAGCTGTAGTAAAGGAAAACATGATGGGGATTGTGTAATTGAGACATGCTGCCTTATCGGTCTATCTGGAAACTGGAGGTGGAAAGTTTATTGCAGTTGGCTTTCTAACTACCTGCTTCATTAAAGCGTGTCAAATAATAATGAGTGAACGGGTGCAGATCTAGTTTGGAAGGCTGCACTGGTGATCGGCTTGATTCATTTTATCTTCAGCCTAACCGACTAATGGATACGTGCTAAAAAGCGTCTACTTATGTGGTCAGTGTTTCTTGTTCGGTAGGACAAGCGAATGAAGTTCAGCAAACCACTGACAACCGGTCCGGTAGTGTAATGGATAAAGCGTTTGATCTGGCTTGGCGCATATTTTTCTGCTGATAATTTCTAACAAGGGAGTAGCTTTAGAATGCTATCATGGTTTCTTAATGGCCAGTCCGTATCATAAGAAGCCTAACCATATGGTTTCCTACTACTAACGTCAAATGAGGCTGTAAAGACACTTCGTCTTCCAACCGTAGATACATTGCTAGTCAGGCTATATACAAAATGTATAGTCTAGGAGCATGGAATACAAATGACATTCGTCAGTCTCCTTTTTGCTACTTATTTCAATGTGTCGCCTTTAGATGGACTCGGGTTTCTTCTCTGTCACAGACTTCCGGTATATTTCTACGGCCTTCATCAACTAGACTGTTCGGATATCCCTTTTGAACGAAAGCGTTTTTTTATCGCTATTAGATCTTAGTCAGTACAAAGTTGCTTTGCTTTATTCGTAAAACAATGAATGAATTTGCTTCCACAAAACTGTGGATGTAGACATGCCGTCCGTTTCACGTTGGCATTTTATTTACCACTCGTCTCTTGGGGCTGGCGGTACATTTAGGAAGGCGATTGAGTCGTCCACCCCGCAATTCAGAGTGAATCCGATGTTGGAATTAACGGAGTTAGAAGTGTTTAGATGCCTATTTATAAGCACAAATTAGTCTGTCATGCACAGGACCTACTTGCATGCAGCTTATGTGCCATAATTCCATGAATTAATCATCTTAGTGGATCGTTTTCTAACGACATCATGAGAAAATCGACCTATAATGATCTAACTGGTGATTCGATTACTACACTGTGCCGTTCACTGAATTTAGGCCGGACATTTTATGTTAAAAATTGGCGGTTATCGTAGGTCATCTAGGGCAATGCCGAGTTCGATCCCACTGGTTTGTACTTAGTTGCACAAATAGCCAACTGTTTCTTCAGTGGGACTTCGGCGGATAGCGATGTTATAACAAACGAGAACATAAGTTTCCTTTTTACACTCAAGTCCTTTACTCACCCCATATATTGCCACTACCAACCTCACCAGCTCTAATTTATTTGAAAACCACGTGTTGACCGTAAGGGGTAAGGCAAGTCATGGCTTCATTTAGTACGTATATCTATCAAAGCCTCGGTCGTAATTGGATGTCCACAGAATTGCTAGATGATTGAAAGCGACAAGAATGGTGTTAAAGATCCAAATCACAAAAAGGAAGGACTGGAAAGCAACTTGGGCTAATTTATTTGATGAATTTCTTGCCTATTCAAAATGGTTCTTGCTGCCTTGTTTTGATCATAACGTGCCCGAGAAAATGAGTTTCGTACAGTGAAAAGTCAATTTCTCACGGATTATTCCATACTGATCCAGTCGACTGTTCATCTTCAGATACCTGACTTGAAGTGTCCAACAAGCCGTTTACTGTTTTGATTGCGCTACATAGAGTTGTCCACTTGTTCATTCCATTCCGTGAAACTAATTTTCCATAATGAATAAGTGTGTTAAACCAACTTTTTCTCGAATCTTTTAAAATTGATGACCGTTGTTTTCATATCAGGAGTAGTGCAGTGCAACGTAAGCAAGTATTTATTTTCAGACTTATAGGTAAACGCAGCATTTGGGTCGCTAAACACACGGCACAATCAAGTACGTAACAAAATGCGAAGCTTGTAAATGCGATCAGATCTTGACGGGGAAAATATTCGCCAAGCAATTGGTTAGTAGGCTGGTCGGGCAGTTTGGCCAGCTGGGTCGATGTATACGCATATATATACTGATTAGAGGCCAACTGTAAATGACTCTAATGCAATGATATGCCAAATATAAGACCTTCTGGTTGGTAAGTGGTAAATAATGTCTCAGAATGATAATGAAAGCAGAGAATAGTTTATTTTCCCTACGGAATTGGTTCTTTTCCTCCAAACGATATCCTTAAAGGAGCAGAAGCAAGTGCCTCATCTCTACCAACATTCTGAATTGCCGAGATCCATTCAGTCATTTAAAGCGGGAAATCTAATTTACTAATGCCGTGAACGACGAAGGTGAACTTGTTGAATATTGACGTTTGGATGAAGAGGTCACAGTCTCGGCTTTAACCACGGTGGGTCAATTTCCCAGTCAGCAACACTTCGATGGCCGCATCTCCTCTCTCAAAAACGTAGGCGATGGGTATTATCACTATTATTATTATTGTCTTTACCTAGACACTTGAATAAAAATAAACTTACACGATATGTTCACTATTGGGAACTAAGCAGATAAAGCACTGAAATCAGCCTTTGTGTAACCGACTGATGTGACACGTGACTCATCCTAAAATCACTTATCAGTTAGGGCCCTTTGATGAAAGTGTTGCGATCGGTGGTCCAAACCACACACGGTTTATACTGTTGAGCTGAATGGTCATAACAAGTAAATTCTTAGCCAATTTTAATTTACTCTTGTATAGACAGAAACAATCACACACTTATGCTACTTGGAAAAAATGCTCCTCGTGTACTTCATTTACAGCAGACACTGATTGTGTTGTACATTTATGATAAACCTTATTTGAGACTATTCAGTCCAGTAAATAAACACAAAGCTAACGAAATACACGACCTGCAATTGAAGTCAGCGAATATACAAATGGAATGGAAACCATAAAGTTTGCGGACAGGTCCTAATAAACTGTAAAACGAGTACAAAATTGCGAAAGATGGCAGGGATTAATTTATAGCCCCTTTTTGGGTCTTTAAAAAGCAAAGTGAAAATGGCGATAAGGGAACTGATTTTTCGCCACAGCTTATAGCGATATTCTTGCAGGTGGTAAGTCTTTGTAAACAAAGCTGAAATATATCGAATGAAAACAGCTATTGTGGAGGATGTTCGGTTGAGATGTTCGCATCCGCTGCATGTTTGAGAAAAGGGATTTTCAGCTACTGCACGGTGGAGGTAGGGTGCTATCGAAATTTCAAACGAGGCAGCTGGATAATAAGTGGCTAAATGATTGAAGACAGTAGTCTGAAGAATAATTTTAAAATGGAATTCCAGTGTCCGCCACAGAAATGGGACAACGTGAGGGAGGGCTGCTTCGTTTTCCGTCCGCTAAACATTTTTAAATTCTAATTTTGTCTACTGAAAAGATTGGAAGTAGTGGGCATTGACCACTCGCTAGAAATACCCGAGCAGCTGATACTTAGTTTCGGTCGATGACCAAATCTTTCTCGATTAGGGCTATAGAATGCGATGTTTAACAGCATTGCTAGTTACACTGCATATATTTTGATGACACCCTACATTATTTTCCCAACGGAAATTTTGTTCTTTTCGTTAACTTAGTTAAATCTGTTCTTCTGAAAAAAACAACAGTCCATTAGCGGCTGGAAAAACGCGGCAAGGCAATATGCATTGTCAAACAGGTTCCAGGGTAGGCTGGTTGCAGCTCCAGAGTTTCGTACAAGTACTTGGAAAGGTGGATCGGTTGAATCACTTATATTGAGCAAAAAATGATCCACTTCGTACACCTAATCATGAACAGCGTCATTCATGCTCAAAGTCTTCCGGACAATTGGAATAAAAGCAATTTTAATAGTGGGACTTCATGTTACCGGAGATGTCTTTTTGTTTAAGTAAATGAATCACCATGATGGTAAAGATGCATGCCGTACTGTCATATTTGAACTTGCAATTGTTATGCAGAATTCTGTTGGTCACGGTAATGGGAAAATACGAGTCACCAGTAAGTTCTGAATTGGCTGCGCGAATGAAGTCAATAAGAAGACCAAAAGAGAACGGAAACAGGTTCGAGTTATATTTACGGCTTATGGATTTATATACAAGGTTGGAATTATTCCTGTTGGCGGAATCCATTCTGTCCAATCACCTTCGCCGAATATTTGGATTTCCCGAGCGATTGTCGTTACGATTCTTATTGGCTGCTTGCCTACGCATACCAGCGTGAAGTTGTGCCGGACTGCATAACTTGGATTTCACTTAAACTCACCACAGACGCTATCAAAGGATGGAAATTCCAAACTAATGGTATGCCATACGCCTTGATAGATGGTGAATGTTGAAGCGGTTGTTGAGGTTCGTAGAGAAAGGCAGTAAGAATAAGTAAATAACGAACTGTCAAAAATTTGAGTCAGTCGACAGCAAACTAGCCAAGACAACTAGCTACCAAAAACAGCGGATTACAACCGAGATTTAGTTCGGCGTACGATATAACTAACGTTATAGGCAGCAAGGCCGTCCCAGAAAGTCATTTTCCAAGCGCACGAAGTCATCATAATGCGATAAATTTGGTGTACTCAAGTGAATATGGTAATATCCAGCTGAAAATGATCTCATTGCCTTTAGTTAAATTTCCCATGGTAAAACATCACAAGACTGTAGCAAATGTACATTTGAAATGCAATCTCCGAACAAAAGATATTGATTTTCCATTGAAAACTCAACCGAAGGCTAAGTATATTTTGTAACCGAATTACTCCTCCCGTAATTTGAAATGAAGGGTGATTAAATGATAATGATGCATCGAAAATAAATTGGTTATTGTGCAAGAATAAGTTATTTGTGTGATCAAACGCAAACACTTATCTGCGCCTTTTGAGCATTTCGAGACAAACCATAGGTGGGAAACAAAAAAAAAGACTGAAAATGGCGAAAGACAACAATTTATGTATGGTGACAAAAGAGGGTGGCAGACATTCAAATGGTAATAGTCATTAAAATAATGCTAATGATAAACGAGAATAATAATAACAGCAACATCGACGAAAAGTAATGAGAATACATTATAAATACAACAACGTGAGTGTTTGTGTGGCATTATGCACCTGAATTATCTCCACATTATTTCCGTTACTGGGATCCACCCTACCACATCATCGTAAAAAACACTAGATTTTCCATTAGACATGAAAATCGATCGGCTTCGCATCACTGTTTGCTCTTGCCTTTATTGATCATACTCAGTCAGTTTGTGATATGTCAGCCACCGCACCATCTGATCGTCGGTTCCCTTAATCATCCTACTAGGCTTCCCGATTAGCCTCGATTGCTCATGCGTCTATTCCTCGTGCTACAGTTCCGTCACTTCCCACCCAAGACATTCTAAATACTCGGCTACTCCCTCGCTCTTTCCCCTGATTGGCCCGTTCCGATCGTATATTTTTCTACCTATTGAAGCTTAATGTGGTTTGTCTCAGAGCCATCGTTGCATCCAATCTCTCGGTGTTGTTCGACTGACATCTGAGTTTGTGCTGTCGTTGACTGTGGATGTATTCGTCCACGATTTTGAAGCATGTTATTGTACTTAGTTTAATTCATCTTCTTGATAGTGCATATTGATTACCCGTATTGCATTCTCTGGTGGGGATACAAAATGTATGGTCAGATAGTCACCCAATAACTGCACACGAGATATTTTCTCTGACAAACGATCAGCTGGTCAGATATAATTGGTCGAATAACAAAATTCATCCAGATCGTCCAACTCCCTTCTTCCAAGAACGAAGTATGGCTTGGGACCAAGCAGATCCTGCACTTCGGTAGTGTAAAAGCATTTCAGATGTAGATACACAGTTGTTCAGAAGTCGAAGAAGTACCTGGAAATTGTCCGGGTCTTCAATCAGGAAAATAACAGCATCTGTGAACTTCAAGTTAGAAAATGTACTATCTGAATAAATATCAACGCAGTAAGAATCTGTGGCCATTCGTCCAATCGCGTCATTTACAAACTTCAAAAGAGAAGAGCAAAACGATCACCAACTCTTTCGGCGATTACGGGTGAAAGATATCTCTATAAACAAAGACAGGGCCTCAACTGAGCAGATAAGTGAGTGAAAATAGAGACTAAATTCATTGGCCCACTGTTCAGTGCGAGACGACGTCATAGCACCACACGGTCGACTGACCCGAATGTCGCCATGAGATCAAGAAAGACAGGAATCGTGGGCTACGGAAGCTGTTTGTATTCTAACAGGTGTCGTATAAAGAACAGCGGGTTGAAAAAGCCCAGGCTGCATTGGAAACTGGCTTGATCCGCGGAGAATAATGCATTAATTACGTAACCTATAATTTGCGATTTACGCAGCAGGACCTGTCACATTTCTTAGAAATCCATAAAATCACCGATTAAAACCCGTACTTGGGAAATGCCGCTCTTATCCCAAACAGATCCAGCGCCATATTTTTGTTAACACAAAGGTCCATCACATTAGAAAGAATGGGGGAAGCCTATGTGATCCAGCTACCTCATGCCTTTAGAGAAAATCTATTTCCTTTATTGTCTTCATTTTTGATGAAGGGATGATACGAACTTCCTTTGTTTTACTTCCAGTCGTAAGTAGTGAGATTCGTTGTGACAAGACACAAGCTAAAATGTTTCCTAAAGTGCTCTAGCCGACGCTACTAAGAGTGGGCGAGTCATCGCATTCCTTGATCGCCTCGCTTACATTTGGCTTCCGTGGACCAGTGCTCCTAAACGGTAGCTACCGCGACTACTCCCGATGGCTGAAACCTCCTCTCCTTCCTTAATGTTCGCGGTCATTTCTCAGGCCCCCGGTCAGCTGACACTTTGGGAACCCACGTATCTTATTTTATGTGACATCCGGAGCGGCATTTAACAGAGCAACCAACTTTGAGGGTATCCAGCCTTTATGATATCTACATGGCCGGGAGTATTGCTTGATGTCTACCGCTGCTAACAAAGCATCTTCCATTTACTTCATACCTTGGCTCGGATTCTTGAATGTGTAAATAGTTTCGTCCAAAGCTCCAAAAAGAACCTAAGTCGGTGAAGTGACTGTGAAAGACGAAGGCTTATCGTGTTGATGAGACCACAAAATGAGTATAAACAAAAGCGATTACTGACCAAGGCATGATTTGAGTCCACAGGTTCGAATCTAAATAGTCGGTGTTGTTCGATTGGTCCATATCACCGGTGACCGATGGCAATGGGGTCAACATGTCCAATGAAGGCTTCTGGTTAGCGTCCGAGCTAACCATCTCATTCGGTTAACTGAATTTGTTTACGACGACTTGTTCCATTACAAGCATGCATACAATGACCAAGTCGTTCAGTCAAGTCAGTTGAAGCTTACTCATCCGGGAACTTTCGAGGAAGACAATTTCCTTTTTTCCCGATTATAATGCATGCAAAATCTGTGTACAAATTCTCCTTGCAGCTGAACCGCTTTTAACGTAAAATGTACTTTGAAAGGGACAAAGTAAAAAAGAACACTTCGTCTTGGGTAATACGTCAGTTTTATTTCCTGCTCTTTCACCAATGCCACCATAGGCTAAGTTTATTAAGTGGCGATCATTTGGGCCACTCCGCATGGTCTATATAACGAAGGTTGGCTAGGTCCTCCATATAAAGAGTGCAAGAGGCAATTGGTTGAATGGTACACCGCGGAAAGGATTTTGCTTCGGAATCTCCAACCGGAATATTTGCCTCAAAAGTCTAACCCACAAGGCAATAGAGCGTTAATCTAGAATAGAAGCCCGACGGAAGCATCCCCGAGGAAGCTTTTTCAGGCCTCGTAACGCGTAGGTAGATGATAACAACGAGAGATGAATTGGAACAGCAAAAGAAGGTTGGGTAGCAAGAGAGAACACTGAACCTTAATCAAGCTATTAAAACCCATTCCTCTTAGAGTAATTAGAAGCGCGGTGCTGAATATCTCGCGCGATAACTGCAGTAATACAAGTTCTTTGTAACTATACTAAGGATGAAGGACGGCGAACGGATATTGCCAACGGACACAGCCAATAAGCGGGAGGGTTCTTAGCCAATGAGTTTATTCCTAATAGGAATGTGTCCAGAGGCGGTAGAGGGTGAGTAAGTGGAAGCCGATCTGTCTGGATAAATTATTCTTTCACCCACTCAACCGGCTGAGTGGCCAGCTCTAACCACCCCCTAGACGAGTTATTTTGACAGAACTCTACCAGTTGACTTTCCAGGCATAACCGAATCGTCCGCTTGAGATGGGTCATCCTGGGCCACAGAGGCACCGACGCCATCGTATCGCATCAGGATGCAGCTTTATCGTGATAAGTGTAATTATATATGCCACTAAATAGAGGTATATTTATATGTACATGCAAATATGTATATTTCTATTATTCATTTAAATATGATATTGTCCATTTGCAGATACCTAGGTAAAGTCATCCTAACAGAAAAGTAAAGGTATGCCAAGATGTGTAAATCACATGCAAATGGAAAGACTTGATGACTTATCGTGAGTTACAACTACAAAGGCTAGCCAAATCACTTAATTCATGGAAATGTCGCACGATCGAAGGTGCTCGATTAACGGGCAGGATAAAAATTCCGGTTAAGAACAAAAAGCATGCAGCATGATAATAAGATAATTCAAGAGCATAGAAAGTCTTCCTCAGAGAAGTGGTCAGAAAACAGTGAAGTAGATGGTATGATTGAGAACCAGAAACAAAATGTTCCGTAGATAAAAATGCACAGGGATAAGTTTCAGAGCGCAAGAAATAGATGATGTAACCTGATACAAAATTCCTACTGGTTCCGAGTTCAGTGGTATTTGTTCTGCTCCCTATCTGTTATGCGTGTGACAGTGCATGCACATTCCAGAATGCTAATCAAACTTACAGACAATCCCCTAAGCCGTTTGTATTTGTCACGGGTTCACGTTTGGAGTTCGCCACTGACTTTACAAGACCATATTTAATGTGGAATATCTGTCACTACGAGACTACACCTTGACGTGGTGTGACGGCTTGCGTGCCTCCATGATCCAACGAGCTATACAGGATGGCTTATCTCAAGCCGAACATCCAATCATGCCTGGAAGGTCAATGGGTAGAGGCCTGACGAAGTAGTCTCCTGGTCCTCCAAGTTGGGGGTTGATCTGAGTTAGCAGCTCAGTCGTTAAAACGAGTGGAAGACTAATTGATCCAAGTAGGTGGGCGCCCACTCAGCTGTACCCCGCTGCCTTGCGGTCAGGTTCTTGTCAGAACCAAAGGCTTTGGTTGAGAACCCTAATCGTTCTGCTTAGCGGCTGGACTCCCTAGCAGTACCCGTGTATTATTCCCCATGAGTTGCACGCCCACAAATAATTCCATACTGCATCGGTCGTCGCGCAGGATAATCAGGACCGCGTTGCCCATTGCATCGAGCGCAAGTGGGGTAGGTAATGATAAGTATGCTACTGCTCAGAGTTCCCTCTCTTTTATTCAACCTGTCTCTTCTGTCTCCAACCCAATCTGTTTGCCCTCTCTGTCTACCCATAGTGTCCCCACTGATCACACGCCCGATACTCCCAACGGTTTATTGTCAAGTAGTGTAGTAGATGGTTTTCAGTCTGTTAGCTCACATTTTCTCAAGCCTCGCCAGCCTCTGCATCTGGGTTCCTTCAATGTGCGCACTTTAATGCAGGCTGGCCAACAGGCGTGTTTGGCTCTGACAGTTGACTCACTTTCGATTGATGTCTGCTGTGTGAGTGAAACACGAATTCAGGATTCGAGTAGAGTAATTCAACTGACTACGCGAAACGTCTCGTCAAGATATTTTCTTCGCACTTCAGGAGACGAAGCAGCTCAAGCTGTGGGACACGAGCAGCAGATCAATCAGCCGGCTGAAGCTTCCGCGTTCACCACTGACGTAGGCATTAATCTCATATCGTTTGACCAGATACTCGAGCTCTAGTTTTTGCAAATACCTCTGGCAGACAGTTGGAGGGTTGCACCCACTGCCTTTATATATCAATGAGAAATTGGTCGATTTTTCTTTCTTGCCCGGGGGCATCTGTAACCTCTTATGCATTATAGGTGGTATTGTATCTGCTGATGGCCACAATCCGATTGTCTATGGGAAGTTTGCTAACCAACGCTGTTGTTCCTCAGGAAGTTTCTTAACTGTCTTCTGTTAGCTCGTCTGAGGTTTGGGCGCCATGAGTTTCCTTTTCAACTGACGTTTAACCCGGCGTCCTTGATGAGTCTGCTGACATAACCAACGACGTAATAAAAAGGGCAATGGAAACTCCACATCCAATCAGTGATGCCACTACACTCACGTCAACAAAATCAGTCAGTAGAAAATTCTGAGGATCTGTTCTCAGCTATAGGCGGCTCTCTTCTGGACCATTGGTAAGTTTGACAACTTAACATGTTCGACAACGTCGGAGATCCAATCCAACAGTCGCAGCGCCAAGGAGAGCCGATCTTCAAAGTCATATAATTAACTACGCTTCAAGCTTGGGTGGAGTAATCGGAATTCGACGTGGACTACTGTTAACCGACAAGAGCGTTACGCCGCAAAGGCTATCGGGGGTCTGATTTTAATGGGATAAAATAAGCATTCCGTCTTACGTCTGAGCCAATACAGTATAGTACTTCATAAACAGGAACCGGGGAGAGAATGTATACGGGTATCCTGTATACGTCGATCTACTCACGAGAAGTAAAGGCACCAAGCTATAGCGCTGCGGAGGTTCTCTCCAAGCCACTCAGTAAAATGTGTATTTTTATGTTTATAGTAAAGTTCCCCTTGACCCCCGGGGTGGTTGGCTGCATTGCTTCCATACCCCAGTGGTAGCATCATTTCTTGATATTGCGTTTTCCACTCGAGGGTATGGTGACGCAAGTATCTAATTCCGGCAGGCACTATATTTGTTAGACCGATTATATATTAACCAAGTACCGAGAGTTGGATTCGGCGTGGTGATATCCGAAACTAGTCGTCGAAAAGCAGCAAGGATCCGGTTATCTTGGCCCTTGGGTGGTCCAACAGTAATAGCTTTCGGTTCTTAGTACATTTCGACCCACGCGCACGTGTTCGGGCCGAACAATAAAGTCCTCTGTTTGCATCGGGAGCTCGATGGACGACAGTCAAGTGCAACGTTCATAATTCCCAATGGGATTGATGCTTCACCTCGAGTTTGGGGTCAATGCCTACGGCGGTGTCATACATTATTAATCTCGTGGAAGGGGTAGTTGTGCCGGTTGTCAACTCAGTATGAAGTGTATTTTCTCTCATCAGGACTTGACAGTGCACTCGCAGTTTCCTAAGGGGTCTCACTGATCTTTGTTACGCCTTGATATCAAATTTCTGAGGCATTGGCGTTTAGGATCCAGAGATTTCTCGTCCGCCTACGCGAGGTCACTTATTCTTGTTCTTCGCCACTCTGTCCTCTCCAACGAAGGTACACGTATGACTCTCATTTTGTCGCGGCTTGTTCAATCGATTGTGCGCGTGAGTGGCCGCGTGATGTCATGGATTCTTCAGCTGCGTTGGACCGCGTTAGGCGTTTTCAATGATTTGGAATAGATCAAAGGTGATGGGAATACAGTCAGCTGGGTCATGACAGTTTCTATCGAACCGTAATGCCACTCTCGTCATCTGATCTGGTTCAGCTTTAAGAGCAGAAGGCAAGCCTCTACTTGACCGCATGCTCTTTTTCCCGCAGAGTTTAACACTTTATATTATAAAAGTAGTGAATATCCAGAGGGAAACAGGGAGTGGACCTACACGAGGCAGGAAAAGATTAAGAATGCTGTCTGTAGCCAAACATGCTTATGGAACACAGCCCTTAACTGTACCATACGCACGGGTCTTTCATCATTCTGATTCGATAGTAAAATGACAAGCGCACCACCGATTCGCCATAGGTTCACTGCCATAATCCTCAGTTGTCGTCTGCAAGAAGTTAAGACCAATAGGTGCTTGATAGGACCACAGGGTATCATGAAATACCATTTGGAGAAAGCCTAAAGTGTAGGGGCAGATCGAGAAGAAGTTGAACGAATGAGAGTGGGACAGCCATTTTTAATACGAACCACACTGTCAGTATGCCTACATATAGACTACAACGTAGTGATTCGTATGCGTAACACGTTATAGTACGGCAATGTTTAAATTTACCACATAAAACATTGGCGCGTTTATGTCACCAGCTGGGCTTGTAAACCAAACCGCTTGCAAGCCAACTAATGGCAAAGCGCAAAAAGTAATGCATGCAACCAAAAAAGGGCGTGTAGAAGCAAATATATAAAAACATTCGATTGATAAAGGGCTTATATGTGTGCAATGTATCATCTGGCACATCTATACCTGGTCTGAGAAGCGACAAGTTGTAGATAGAACATTTAGCGAGCAGTTAACTCCCCAAAAAACGGAAAATATGGAAAGTCCTATTAATCTTACTCATCATCAACCCACTAAATCCTTGGCTCAAAGAATCTCGTGGTTTTTTTAGCGGCGTTGTTTCCTCCCCCCTCCCATAACAAGCAACGGCACACACGTTCTAATCTGAGGCAACCGCTGCTTTTTGCTCTCAGTTTACACGTTTCATATTAAATAGGGTGAATTCCAATCCGGGAACAGGGAGATGTGACCTACACAGGCGGGAAAAGATAAGATGCTGTGTATCTGCAGCCACCACACAATGGCACAGCTCGTTTACACCAAGTTTCCAGCCCTAGATGTACAACATGCAGCGTGTTTTGGGGCGCAATCATTCTGATTCGGATAGCAAATATGAGCAGCATCGTATCGTCCAACTTATACATCAACAGTTTGCGGAGCGTGCCCATTTTCATATCCTTTTCTCTTGTACCTCAGGTAATCTCCAGCAGCAATTCAAGTCCGATCGAATCTTTAGTCGGACAACAACACAGAGAAAGCGCGTGAGACACCTAAGCTTACTTTAATCTTCGCGTACAATTTTCTGTCATTCCGAACGTTGCTCTTCTGACGCCTTATTCATCTGTTGGCCTCCACATGGTTCTTCCATTCCTTAGGAGGAACACAAAATAGGGCACGTGTGTTCTCTACGCAACATGTGAACCGTAACCAGCGCAGCCTAACTAAGTTTTACATACCTGAAACAAGCTATCTCAGAAGTGGCAGCCCACAATACCAGATTCCTAAACCCATATTACTCACTGCCGGTCACCCATCCAATCCTGAGCCATACTAACGTAAATTCATCGTTGTCGAATACTCTCTCACGGACGCACTATCGCCTTCACTATAGCATACTCCTACGTCTCTGCTAACCGTTACATCATGTACTGAAACGCAATCTGCAGCACAGTATCACTCTCACTGACTTTCAGACTTCAGTGGATAATATCAGGCTTCAAAGCCACAAGTGCTGTCAATCCAGTCGTTTACTGCGACGAGCTTGATATACGCATACTTAACTTTCCAATGCCGAGCTACGTTGTTTTGTTAACACGCAAGGCTACCGAGGTCAGGTGAAACGGTTCCACGCATCGTATCTCCCTCCATCTCAGCATTCAAAATTGTCGGCGCTGCTGTCTGGTCGCAGGTCCGTAACAGTACTTTTGCAGCTGAAGGTGTCAAAGCTACAAATGCTGAACTCGAGCGACCTGATCTCGACTCTATCTTATGCCCGTTGTGCATAGGGGGGGTTGGTCCCGTCAGACTCGAACAGGCCAGCACGACTTGTCGTCTGCGTATCTAGTCGCATAGCTTTTCTCCATCTTCCGTGCAATTCGATTCTCCTACCGTCCCAGGAGCACCTCCTAAATTCTATCTCCATCACCTCGTCCATGAGAAGTTGAACAAGAGAGGGCAGAGATGAGGGGACATTGATCTCCTGTCGAACACACTACTAGTTGTTGCGAATGCACGTGACAGTTCATTCCGTATACCTCTAGTACTTCGATCTATTAGGTTATGGCGAGTATCAATCTCGCAAACAGCTCACCTGAAACTTCGTTGCATTACTCCTTCCGGTGGAGAGCACTGAGTAGTGGCGTGTCCCGATTCCACGGAGTCGGATATAGCTACTTTTGAGGTCTGATGGAAGACTTCGTCGTAAGGTTCGGCGGTGCGTGTTGGCGTCGTTTTCGAGTGATTACTGTCGATAAGTGAAACTATTGTTGGTTCTCGATGCAACCTCGACCTGGCCGAAATCCGGCCTGTTTCCGCGGATATGTAGTCTCGCGAATCTGGTGTCCAAAACGCGCAGCTAATTATCAGAAGCTAACACCGTTAGTCTATCAGCAATTAACTAAATCCCCACGATGATTGCTGCAGTCACTTCCGTGTGACCTTCTTGAAAGGGTAATATATGCAGTGACTCTACCCCACGTGATATCGGGATATCGCTACTCGTTCCAAATATCAATTCGAGGTCAAGGAGTATAGTGATTCATAAGCCAGCTTTCTCCACCATCATTGGAAGGAGAAGCTGGGGGAATTTCTGTCGGGACCTTTTTTTTGCTATCTAGTTCACCCTCTTCAGAAGCCGAATATTCGACTCCACTTCAATTCTGTTGGGGGCATCAAGATGGACACTCCCAAGGAATTCACACAGCTCTCAGACGTCGGAGCTAAATACGAAATGCGTATGCCGAGTTATAACGTATCTCTTGAAATTTCGCCAACGTTGCCAATTCTTTCTGCTACATGGAATTTGGAGCTCTCCATTGTTTTACCATCTTTTGCACACGACTGTTCATTAAACCGATAGTTCGCCGTCCTCACCGCTGTCGCGTATCAGTGCTTAACAGTGTCCTTTGACTGTTACTTTGAAATCGGACCTTCCTCCATCTTCTTCGCTACCGTTAACCCACTCAGCTTTCTGTCGGTTCATTCCTTAAGGGCTTAGGTCCAATCTTGATCGCTGCAAAATTGACGCATCTTATTCATCGTTCTTCGCTAGTGTTAGGCATCTCGGTTGTTGCTCCATTAGATTATTAGCGACGTCTGTGCTTGAGATCCAGTGGCTTTTTTGATTGGAACACTTAATTTCTAGTGGACCGCGAGGCGAAAGTTTTCGGCTCCAAATGCAATAGTGCCTGCTTAATTTGAACCTTATCTTGACGCTCTACATTGCTACAAGTTTCGCAGTTTTCTTATGTCCGTCGGAGTTTTCTGTTCGTTTAAGCTGTTGCGATACTAGTCGATATTCAATGACAATACGTCCGACATGCCTATAGCGTGATTTGTGGCCTGGTTGAGTGGCCATTAAGCTAGGCAGGCCAAGAATGCGCGATTAAGATAACCTAGACGGCGTGGGTCCGTATTTTCGGACGTACAAACGTTCGTCCAGTATGGATCTACAGTTTCTGGACAGTAACGCGGCCTAACGGTAGCTATACTGCGATATGGGCATCTGACTAGTGTACCTGTCGAGCTAGAGCTGCCATGTCGCAGTGCGAAGCGATATCTATGGTCGGATAGTTCGTAAACTAGTATAGTTATAATATTGATATTTCTGCGACGAGAAATTGGATGAATGTCTTTCTCCGTTGTCTGTTCGCTGTGCAAGGCAAGGCGTTCATCGCCCGCCTAAAGCAGACTCCGATTTCACTCAGTTTCTTCAAAGGCTTGTATGATGTAAAGTCAGCTTGCTACCCGAACTACAATGTCAGAGCGTTTTGTCCTTCTCCGAACAAGAGAGGACGGAGGCTGTATCGTAATAATTCGGTCTTTCTTCCATATCAGTGCTTGCAGTCTGTTGGAACTGCGTTAATGTCCGAGATAAAGTAGAACTTTGCGCGTTAACAAACTATCGATCCTGTCGACTGGTTTTTTGTGATTTTTGCCGACTGATCTCCGCATTCTCTATGGCATCACACAGCGACTGTTGATCGTGGGATCGCAATCTAAAAGGCTGCCTCACTTCTCACTCAAGATTAGTTCTTACAGCCGGTGACTCCAT
>LUCM01010362.1:389311-414790 GCA_008360955.1 Fasciolopsis buskii
TCTGAACGGTTGTTGACTTCACCACATGATGTTGCAACCTATCCGTCATGGTTTGCACGGTTACTGTCCGTTACCTCACAGCGATCGACCCCTTACTGAAGATGACTTCTCTGCAGGTAGGCCTAAGTATGACGAAGGCTTTGGGATATGACTACAGAGCTTGATTACCTTGATACATTTAGTAGTCAGGAGATTGAATGTTTACATGAAATAATTCTCATGTAATATCATCACTCCACTCACCATAAGAAACCATGGAAGCACTGTACGCTGTTTCATCCTTGTTAGGAATTATCAAGCAGTTGCATATCCATTCCTAACAAGGATGAAACAGCTGTACAGTGCTTCCATGGTTTCTTTATGGTGAGTTGAGTGAAGATATAGAAATGTCAGAATGGATGGATTTCACCTGGGGTAGAATATAATTCTTGGCCAGGCTTTCGTGATCAGTGATTGATTGTGATGCGAGAAATTTTACTTCAACCACCGGGCCAAATAGGAGCGTTATTCTCCAAAGAGCAACAGTGCTTACTTAGTAGATAAGTGGTAGACATGTTCACTAAGAAAATACAAACCACTGGTTTGGGGTAGTGCTATTTCGTGAAATTTAAGCCATTAAAATCTAACATGTATAAAGGGAACATATTTCATTTTTGAAACAGTTTAATGTTGACACAAAGGCGCACGGCTAACTTCCTAATTAACCCAAGGCCAGCGATAAGCTTTCTCTGTCGTAATCCACGTAGAATCGGTCGATAAGGATAAATTTTATATTGAACAATTCGCACTCGCTGCACTTTACCAAACTTTAGGAGTACTGAAATGGTCTCCAGTTCAAATACTAACACTATAAATTCGGAGTGAAAAAGATATTAACACCATGTCACTGATATTAAGCATAACGTGCCTCAGATGGGAGATGGTTTTGAGGTTTCAGAACAGTCAAAGAGTTAACCTCCAGAAATCTACGGCATAACGATGGAATAATGGGACAGTCAGGTGGTAGTAGGTGAATCGGAATTCTAGTGGTCGATGAGCTATGCGTAACAAAATCGAAAAATGCTAAACGACCGGTAGTGGCGTTCATTACGGGCTCATCATAAAACAAGGGTGAGTAATATGCACTTGCTGCACGAACCTCAGTGTCAACCTCCCTTGAATTGGAACTAGACAAATACAGCCAAGTTCAATATCAGTTTAGGAGATCAAGTCTCTGGGGTCCCGAGTATCCGAAGTCACTTATGTTAATCATCACATGCAGCAATCAACGGAATATCAATTTAGGGAAGGCCAGTGACCAGAATATCAGCCAACTGGATACGCAAGGTCAATACCAGATGGTGGTTCAGTGATTTGAAAAGTATGGTCCAGAACGATGAGAAACGATATTTTGGCGAAGTTGGGGGACTGACCCAATCCTGAGCCGAATTCTCATCGTCAATTTCTTACGATGCATTAGGGGGTTTGGTCTGCAAAAGTTATACCGATTGGCCACTCAATTGTCTAACTATACACAGTCAAACGTGACACTCAGTCGCTGGTGTTTGTGTGACTGAAAAGTGGCATGTCAATAAATACTAACACTTGTCCAGTTGATCATTTAGCTCGATTCGTATTATTTCGGCTTCACTGTCAACAGCTGAAACTAGTATCATTTTTTAATAGCTGAAAAACACCGAATGGGCCAACATCCGCAAATATTTTTCATTCCAAATTTATAGTGTTTGTCTGCAACCGAAAGCAGGTTCAAAAGGAGAGATTGTAATCAAACCACCTTGGTTTAATCCGCAGCTGTGTTCAACAGCAATTGAATCATACGGGGCAGATCACCATTACATTGCGAACACGAACTAAAGCAAACTATTCAAACGGGGGAGAGGGGAGTAATTCAATCGATCAAAATGATTTGGTTGATCAGAATATTCAAAAAATTCAAAAGGATCTAGCGAGAGAGGAAAGGTGATTTTGAGAATCCGTTTCACATTCGAACCCTGTTTGTATACTTTATCTTCTGAAGGCTTGGGGAACAAATTGTCTGAGCCGCAGCGACGCGGATTACCTGGAGCTGTGCTCAACACCGCCTCAACGACATGAAATTCGATTTCAGACTGTGGACGGCACATGGCTCCAGTAGCGGTTATTGCACTCGCATGCGTTGGGCACCGTTATAGATTGCATAAAACAACTGTACTGTTCGGAGGTACAATAATACAAAGACAATACACAACCGCTGGCATCAGTCAGCAGAACCCAAGGCCAATCGTTCGAAACTGTGGTGTGAAATGGTGACACAAGAAGTGCGTTGCACAGAAAACACAGGCCTACATGAACAGATTATGCTTTTTGATGATGAGAACCACCAGATTAGAGTTGCCTACTAATGATTCTAAAGATCAAATCAGGTAGCCCTTGGGCTAGGAATTGGGTGTGTCATGTGCTTCGCATTGTATTAGCAGTCACCCTGGTTGTCATCTATATGTTTGACCGATGAACCGACGGACTTCTCGTACACTGTTGGCCCATGCAATCTCGTACTTTAATTGTTTGGTAGTCAATTTTATTTGGCTTTGAAAAAATAGTCGAAATCGATTGTTTAAGGTGGATTTGACCTGACAAACTTGAAATGCGACAAGTAGTTGACACTTTCTTAATTGACGTATCTAGTGCTTGTCAAAAGAGCAATTCAGTGTAGAAGTTGAAAAGTTAGGAAAAAAATTGGCAAGCTAACGAAATAAGTTGATCGTTTCCGGATTTATTTGAACTTTTGACCTGTTGGATCAAACAAGTAAGCTTGCTCAACCTCAAGGCGGCTAATTTCGTTTGATGGTCAAAATCAATTTAAGTATATCCCTTTTTATCTTTTACTTTCCTTAATAATGAAATGACAATATACACCATTGTTCAGGAAGGGGGCCGCGGCCAACAAGGGCTGCCAAGTGGGAAAGTTGAAAGACCGATTGTCCTAGCGCGGATCTCGTATCCCGTTTGCTTGCCCTTAATCTTTGTGGCTACTTGTGCGTCACCCTTACTCGGCTCTGTATGGTTGCAATACTGACAACCCTGACACTTGAACGGTCCAAGGGAAAGAAAGTCGGATGGGGTAAGCAGGTTGAGTATATTTTGACAGGAGCGCGCGAGCGGGGCGTGCGTGAGCAACGCACAAGTGGCGATGGTGCTGGGCGATCAAAGTCCGGTTAAGCAGGCGATCCGGGGGAACAAATCCGTACTAAGCTAAAAAGTTGACCGGGCGTGGAAGGACTCGGACTCGCGACCTTCACGTCCAAACACCACAACCTTATCCGTTTGGCCACCACCAATCCTTTGTTTTGGTTGCCGCTCATCAGGTGATTAGTCTGTTGGTTTGTTAAGCCCCTCCACTATTGGTCGATTTTAGCACTCGGTTTTTTGACTCTGAGAATTGATTGACGCAATAAATGCCACGTCGTCGTAGTTCCGTTGAATTTTGATCCAGCGCATGAAAAATGGACATCCGATTCACTTCCATTCAGGAGTTGACAAGATCAACCGGATCTCAGTTCGTCCTAGTCCACCATAGGATTCGCTGACGTTTCCACTGTATTCGCATCTTCCTACCCACCATTAGGTTGTTGGTCTTGAGTCAATGTCGTATGGTTGATGGATGCAAGCTCCTCTGGAATTAGTTCCCCATGGAAAAGTGGGGACAAATTCAGCATAAACTGCTTTCCTTGTAGCCGTTTCCTACTTTTATCGCCATGGCGACTGCAAGGATCACCGACTACTTCAGTCAACTGTAATTACCCAATCAGAGGGGTTTATGCACCTATGTTTTCCATAGGTTATTGAGGGATTCTCGATAGCCATTTTATTTGGGACATTTGCGACTAAATTTCAGCCTCCCCAGTCATCTTTTATATCGCTGCAAGGTTGATTTATCGGTTTTTTTAATCACTAAAACATATGAACTTGTTGGCTTCATCATGCAATCGCTGTCCACTAAAAATCCCAGAAAGCTACTTTATTTAGTTTGGTTGCTCCTGGGAGGGTTATTTCATTTATAATATTATACTAATGAAGTTTTTTCCCACTACACGGTCACACTGAACTATCTTGATGTTTCTGCTTTAACTCATTCGCTTTTGACGATTGTCTGATACAGAAAAACGAGTTTCACCAGCCGCGTCACACAGTCTGAAGAATGATGAACAGCGGAAAATTGCTTCTGTTAAATGAGTACCATAAATCAATTCGCCTGGAATAGACGATGTTTCCATGTGCTTGGTATTCTCCTCAGAGTAGTAGCCATTTAGACTAGCGTCTGGTGTTTCTGCGACAGGGGATTCCGATGGAGGACTTCTATTCTAAAATGGCGAAATGCAAAATAGATCCCAACAAGGTCAGCGTCTAAACTACCCAAGAAGATAGAGGCTCGGTTCACTTATGTGTATCAATCTAACGTTCCGGTTGCAGCACGCTAGATTACCAGTAACTAGTAACGTGGTCGTTATGTATTCAAGGTAGTTTACAAAGAGGGTCATTTATTTTGGTCAAGGGAATATATGTGAGGCATAGTTTGACTACTGGAGAGGTTGGAAAGATGCGAAAGTAAACAATTCTTGGTTGAGTTGAGTATATCGCACGGATCACCTAGCAGCATTTGGATTCTTTCTGTTCAAACGAATTGTTTTAGCAAGATTTCCATTACCCGTTGAGTTCTACAAAAAGGGAAAATAGGACAACAGAAGAATGACACAATGCGAATTTCGTCTGCCAAGGGCAGTCATAAATGGAATTCGTGCTGTTGATACTTCTTGCACTGATGTCTCGACGAGTTCCGAAGCTACAAAAGACTTTAATGTGCATGAGAAAAATATTGCAAAGTTGAACCACATGTTGATAATCAAACAGCGATTAAGTTTTTATCGCATTAAATGAAAATGACATGAAAAGTATAACGGAAATGGGTGATCAAACCGTTCGAACACCTCAATAAATCGTAAACTAGAGAGCGAATAAAACCAAGGAAGACTCGAAAACAAGTTGTTTTCATGGATCAATGGTGCGTAGTAAATGAACCGCGCTATCATCGCGTCTTCCCAATCGCTATCGAAAATAAATATCTGTTACATTGAATTGGTTAATATTGTTTCTACATTCCGGTTGTCTAAGATTCTTCAACGTCTGACAGACGTAGTCCATGTGTGGCAAAAGAGGGTTTGGATTGTTATTTTTTTGAGATATTCTAATGAAAAGTCTAGTATTACAGTCGTGTGTATGTATGATGCAACAGTGTGTTAGAGAACTCGGAGAGGTATCAGTCAGTGCGAGTTGGAAAAGAGTTCTAAGGCCGTGGAAATCTTTTTGTGAAATCAGAATTTTTGGCTACCACTATTGCTAATTACGATTCTTGGTTCAGTCGGGTACAACGACGATGAATTCAGTGACAAAAATGCAAACAAAGTTTGTATCTATGATTTGAGGTTGCACGTGATCAGACCTCTGTTACTTAGAGGTTGAAATATTTTGAGTAGTTGACATCTATCACTTTTTTACCACTTCTTCTGGACAATGTAATTGGAAAAACCTTGGCCAATCAGAAACTCTCAAGCATTCCGATTACAAAACCTCTCCCAACTAGTCGATTTTCCTAATCCAAACAAAATATGGCCACAAAATCTAGTGAAAATATAAATTTCTCACGTTCGTTTCGACTATTCACCCCTTCTCCTATCGTGATCAGATACCGACTGTGTAATTGGAAGTCAGATTGGCGTACCTTCTGGTCCTATGCTGTGGCTTTCAACTGCCATTCGGACGCAGCATTTTCCGCCGGGTGAACATAGTTAACGAAATTATACGATAGACCAAAACACCGGATTTCTTCACGTTAACTGTGGAACCGTTGGAAAGTCCGCCACTCCCAGTGAGATCTTATTTCAAGCTGTCCCGTACAGTTTAGATCAGTTGATCCGAGCCAGTTGGCATTCCATATTGGGTCAGTCGTGAAATGTAAAGAAAATTGCACTTGTTATGCACTTGCGTATGATTTGGCCCAGGAAGACAAGTCGTTCGATCAGTTTACCATGCTGGGCTTCTGCTCAGGTGGTCTGAAATCATCTGAATCAGACCACATGTCGTAGCCACAGACGGATATGTTATATCGGTCAGGAGAACACACTTCGTTAGGGTTAGTCGATCGTATTAGACCAATCCGACGAATATAATCTGTATTCAAAAACATCTGAAAATATTCTGATCACTGATTTTTGTCATTTATCCATTTTCCATTTTTATCGCGCCTAACAGAGCACATTTGTGGTGGTTTAAAATGATCGCCCAATATGGAGCATCAATCCGCCGAACGTAATTTGTTACTGATAACAGGAATACTTGTGAGCTTTTTGATGTTCAATAAGGTGAATGCGTGCATGTGAAGTGATATTAAGGTGATAGAATACGGAACAATACGGGCGGAACGCTCCCTTGTTTTCTCTGACGGATTCATCTGAAATGCTCTTGCGAAAAACTGGAAATTGCGATACGCTGATGGCTAGTTGAATTTTCCTTGATCTATCCATGAATATCTGTGTGTCGGAAAAAGGGTCAAAATTAACGTCGCGGCGTGAGACTTATTCCATAGCAAAATAACCCACACCAGCAACCGATAACCTACCTTTCGGTCTTCAGTATCTTTTTGAATCATTATGATGCAGAATCCACCAGCTCGCTTGTATGGTCATTTGAAATGAAATCGTAATATTTCAACTTCACTGTCTGCTTTCTCCATCAACATCATCACCATCGTTCAGCGTTAAACAGCAAGGCAAACCTCACTGATCGCTGCCTTTCCCCAGAGTTACACGTTCATATAAAAAGAGTGAGTATCCAAGGGGAACAGAAAGTGGACCTACACAGGCGGGAAAAGAGAAGATGCTGCTATAGCCAACACACGAATCAGTCTAACTGTACAAACGCACTCTTTCAATCATTCTGATCGAATAGAAAAATTGACAGCACGATCGCCACTGTTCACGGTTCACTGCCATATCCTTCAGTGTCTCTAGCCAGCAAGTCGACGAGTCTTTCGGACCCCAACCACGAAGGCGTGGAGACACCTACTTTACCTAACTTCGCTGTACATTTTCATCAATCCACTGTTGCCAAACGTCATCTGTTTGGCCTCCACATTGGCTTTCTTCCATTCCTTTACCGGAAGCAACAAAATAGGGCACGTATGGTGACGAGTGGTTCCGTCATACGCAACACGTGACCCAACCAGCGTAGTTCACTAAGTTCTCATTACGCTGAAACAAGTATTCTCAGAAGTGGGCACCCCAATACCAGATTCCTAACCCTTAACATTACTCACATCCGGTTCACTCCATCCAATCCTAGCCATACTACGTAAACATCGGTTGTCCGAAAAGGACCTCTTATCAGACGAGCATCCGCCCAACACGGCATACTTTCCAACGTCTCGCGAACTGTTACAACCGAACTGATCGCACTACAGGCATAGTACACACAACCTTTCAACTTCAGTGAAATATCAGGCCGCCGCCAGAAGTGCTTCTGTCCAGCGTAAGCTGCACGAGCTATGGATATACGCATTACTTACCCCGAATCCCGAGCTTAGCACGTTGGACACGCAGCTACCAAAGGTTTGGTGAAACGGTCCACAATCTCAGCTCCTCTCCACTCAGGTTATCCAAGTTGTGCGGCGCTGCTGTCGTTCCAGTCTGTGTAACAGTTACTTGTTGCCACTTTAAGGCTGCAAAGCACATGCAAGCGAGCAACCGATCTTCGACAGTCTATCTAGTGCGCTTATTGTGCTATGGTCGCAGACTCGAACAGGCACACGACGTCGTCTGCGTAATCTAGGTCGCATAGCTTCCCGGGGTCGGTAAATTCTCAATTCAAAACATCCAGTGTTGTGAATGGCACTACGATCCACACATGGGCACGCTGATATATGAGTAAGCTCTTTCAGTCGACCATACTTTCGCGGAAATAAACTTCAGGTGTACAATTTAAATGGTAGTCATATTGAAGTTGAAACAAGCGAATTCAGAGTTTGCCAACTTTTGCAATGTAATCATACCCCCCTTCCCCCGAATTAGAGACGAACGAAACTTGAATTTTGCCGGTTCATTAGCTAATGAATGCGAAGAAAAATGGCAATTCGCGCAAAAGAACTTGATGTCGAGGATTATTTTGATAATAACTAGAATCTCTTTCATCAAGAATTTTATAACTGCTTGTCAATAATCACTGGCAATCATTGCAAAAAGCAAAATTTTTCAGCCTGAACATTTAACTAAGACATTAGTTGTCACTGTGAAATATTACTTCTTGTCACGTTTTTGCTATTTTCACACTCCTACAGCTTTGCAAGTGTTAGCTCAAATGAGCTTATTTTGGCAACCTTCGTACAACCGCCCTAACTCAGTCTAAAACCAGTTGTTAGAGGGGAAAACAACATTTACTAATATCTTGAAATGTCTAAGAGCTGTCAGTAATTTCGGATTAACAACTCCATCGATGACTATTTTGTATATATATATATATATATATATATATATATATATATATATATGCGGTAAGAAAACTATCTGACTTGAAATGGACAAACAATGGCGTGCTGCTGAGTAAAGATCCTAATAAGTTGCATTTATCCGTCGAGTATGGGTCTGTTCGACATGTATTTTACAACTTCAGAGTGAAAATTGATGTTGCAAAATCAGATTGGCCAGAGACCGAACCCAGTCCATGAAGGGAGATCTGAACGAAGTAAATTGGTTCAGCCATTTGGATTGTTGGATCTCAGTTGGTGGTTATATATCGGTTGCGGCGTATTCGAGAATACATAAGACTTGTTTGTCATTCACCAATTTGAGTATCGACGTGACATCCGTTCACCGACCAAATGCCGGCTATACATGGTATCAATGGAGTAATTGCTGTTATACGGCTCCGAAACATGGTCGTTGAGTGCAGTTGTGCGAAGGCTTTCGATGTTTCAACATCATTGTCTTCGTGTTATTGTTAGAATGTCGTGGGATGATTTCATAGCTTAGGTCATATTTAAGGTGCTGGGTTGTAGGCTTCAATCCCCAGAAGCGGCACTAAATCTGCTAAGAACGCCTGTTTTGTTGTACGCTGTTTTTCGAAGCTGACACTGGTTGGGGAATAGGTCGAGGTGGTCAATGGATGACGTGGTAAAAATGTATGAGAAGTTAACCAATGAACTGGCTCTTGTAGGTCCAGTTAGATTTTCGGGTTGGGTCATGGGTGAAGACAACATGTAATATCGGTAATTGCTTCAGGCAGTGGCGTTCTTGCATTTGAAGCCTTTCCTCTTCTAAATAGTTCCTCAACTTATTATCGTTCAACCGATCTTTTGCTGTTCCCTTTAACTCCTCTTTTCTTGTAGACTGTACTATACGAAAACCAGAGAACGTTTGTAAGAGGTTAGTAGTTGTGGGACATGAAACTGATTTAGCAATGTGACTCGGTCAGAAGTCAACTGAATATGGGTTTTTTCTCGGATCAAAGCTCAACTGTGATTTGTCTCACGCTGTGTTTAGAATTTTGTTGGGTTTACAAAAAGAAAAAACTTACAAAATTTACGAAAAGGGCTCGTGTCACTGAAAGTCCGCCAAGTTAGAAGTTATCGGTAGTGGAAAGATCTGGACTTGCGATTATTGCATTCAGACATCACCGACGGCATTTGGGCAATAGCATTTTGCGTTTTCAGTGAACTAAGCTCTCTATATTTGGCAGAGCAATAATTGAACCCATGCATCTCTGTCCAACCGCTAATGAAAATCTCAGATTGTTCTCTTACGATGGGTTATAACTATGAATTATCGGCCTCTCTTTGTTTGCCAACAAGGAATTCTGAGTTGTTGAAAAAACCTCATTCCGAGCGCTAAATAACATCGACCGACATGAAAAGAGTATTATCTTTCGGATCTGTGATTTGTAAGTTGTACATTTTTACGAAAGTCAAAAAAATTCCAATGAATTTGGACGAAAATTCTACCCGAGATTCAGTCTCATTTCAACTCAGGATCATCTTAAACATCTTTACCGTTTTATTGTCAAACGGATTTCAAAGGCCCATTTACGGTAATCTGTATGGTCGAAAAACCGAACTGACCCAATCCGTGATCTTCACTCAGGCTCACAACGTCGTCCATATTTTGTAAGTCAGAAAATTCGCACTCTGAACAAGTACCAAAACGGTTGTTCTCACGTAGAGTTTGGGTTATTTGCAAATGGACCAAATCCTAAAAAATACTGACCAAGCTTTTGCGTGCACATTTAACCTAGAGCGGACCTACCACAGCTTTGCTCCATTGATTTGCCTTCCATCTTCGGTAGCCTGTCTGAACATGTCGCCAGGATCTACCTCCGTCAAACTCCTCAGTATCGTGAACGTTTCGATCATTTCGTTTCTGAATCTAAGCTCTCCTATTGAATACAGGTTTAGGTTTTCAGCCTTCTGGTTTACAACTTGCCTGTCTGCCCCTCAATCATTCCAGTGGCTAGCTGTTGAACACTCGAGGCAAGCCACGTCCTCTTTAAGGGATGGTCACAGTGCCTGTAAGTAGTGCTCTAAGTGTGCCCTATCGTCTTGTACAGAAGGATGAATGCCTCTGGTTTTCTATAGGATACCGCGGACCGTAACCAGAAGGGCTCCCTCTCTTGCTTTTCGGGCGGGAGCTTTCCACTACTCAGCCCACTTGTAGTCTGCGGCCATGACTACCCCCAGGTCCTTAGTCCTTTGAACCACGACAATGGAAAACTCATTTTCGCCCACTACAGTCAGTCCTTCTGAGGCAATGTTTAGTAGGTGGCTTTTACTTCCGTTTACCCTAGCCGCTGTGTGAGATGAAGAAAAAAGATCCAGAATAAATTCTGCCCGCCCCCAAAGCAATTCCAGGGCGATAAAATCACCCGTGATTTCAACAGCAGCGAGAAGTGCTTGGTCTCCAAAGAAGGAGCATCGCGCCTCCCCCACCAGCGTAAAGCTGATTAGGTCTCCTTATTCTCCTCCTAAATAACCAAACCTTAGCTCAGGATCACCAACCCCCCCGGAGAAATTCCTTCGAAATTAAAAATAGACTTAAGCAAGTCACTCTCCTCAGCCCTTCTTCACCTACCGCGTAAGAAGTTGCACCTTGAACCATTCACTTCAGGACGCAAATCTCTACTCCAGTCGTCAACAATCCCTCCTTCAAAATCCCGGCAAATGACGAAACCGGAATCGTCAGGGCATCCAGCCTACCCACGCTGTCTGTACGCTAAAGCTGGTCTAAGCACTTATCCCAAGCCCAGTTCCCAACCTACCCAGTACATCCCAAAGTTGCCCTCGAAAGGGATGCCACAAATGCCAACTGCGTCTAAGAAGTCATAATGCGCATCCACCATCGGACAACCAAGAAAGGTGGCTTAATGTCTAGTACTAGTTAACTAAGTAAACCGACGAACCCCAGAACCTCAGATCTATCAAGATGCGGAACGCAGGCCCGACACCCCAAGTTACTTGGTTTTCACCCTTCACACCCTCCAACAGTTGCAAAGTTTCCCATACATGGGCAACCATTTGGCTTAACCTTTATTGACCCACCACTTTTCACGCTACATCTAACCCTACCACCATCTCAATCGGTGCCAGCCAACATACGGTGGAATTAAATTTACTTCCAACCTGATAGTCGTAAGTGAACCTATGAATACGGCTTCCGACCTACTAGGTCCAAAGCTGGCCGTCGGAGAACACAATGCACCCGGCATATGCTGGTCCACTGTTTCCGCTCTAAATTGCCTGCTCCCTTGCCTTGAAAGTATTCATCAAAACAGTTGGACCCAGCACGTAACTGACCCAACAAGGAATTGTGAAGTTCTTAGTTTGAAATTTACGACAGGCGTAACAACCATTCAAAAATTTACCGAGGCAAGTTTATCTGAAGAGGATTATCTGTCCATCAGCTGTTCAATCATAATGACTCTGCTAAACACCATTATCACCATTGTTCAGCGTTAAACAGCAAGGCAAGCTTCAGCGGCCGCTGCCTTTTCCCACGCTTACGTTTTTATAAAAAGAGTGAACATCCAAAGGGAACAGGGACTGGATCTACACAGGCGAGAAAAGATATATGCTTGCTGCTATAGCCAACACACGAAACACAGGCTAACTGTACAGACGCACGTGCTTTCAATCATTCTGATTCGATAGAAAATGACAGCACGATCGCCACTGTTCACGGTTCACTGCCATATCTTTTAGTGTCTCCAGCCAGCTAGTTTACGAGTCTTTCGGACCCCAACCACGAAGGCGTGAGAGACCTACTTTACCTAACTTCGCTGTACATTTTCTCATCCCACGTTGCCACGTCATCTGTTGGTCTCAGCCTGACTTCTGCCATTCCTTACGAGGAACACAGAATAGGGCATGATATGGTAGACGAGTGTTCGTCATACGTAACACATGACTCAACCAGGGTAGTTTACTAAGTTTCACATGCTGGCATAAAGTACCCTCAGAATCGGCACTATGTACGAGATTCCTGACCTCCACATTAATCACCCGGTCACTCCATCCAATCCTAGCCATACTACGCAGACAACGGTGGTCGAAAACCTCTAACCAACGAACCTCTTCGACACGAATATTCCATGTGTCGCAACCGTACAACAGAACGGAGCGCAATGAGACACAGTACACACGCCCTTTCAACTTCAGTGTAATATAAGGCCGACTCCACAAGTGCTTCAGTCCAGCGTAGGCCGCTCGAGCCTTCGACATACGCGTGTTTACATCTACTTCCGAGGTACCATGGTTCGAGACGCAGCTACCAAGGTAGGTAAAATGGTATACCCTCATTAGTTCCTCTACGCTCAGCCCCAAGTTCGGTATTGCTGCAGTCCAGTCCCTCAACAGCACTTTGCACTTTGTTGGTGCAAAGCACATGCCAAACCGAGCAACCGATCTCGAGAGTCTATCTAGTACCCGTTGTGCATGGTCCGCGGATTCAACCGGGCACAGGACGTCATCTGCCTAATCTAGGTTGCACAGCTTCCCCCCATTTCCCAGTTCGACCCCTACATCCTAGTGACCTCCTGAAGCATCTTCCATCACCTTATCCATGAAGTTGAACAGGAATGAAGAGATGGGACACCCTTGTCGAACGCCGCTAGTCGTTTCGAATGGACCTGGCAGTTCGCCGTATATCCTCACGCGACCAAAGGTATGTAAGTACAATGCTCGTAACAGGTTTATGAACTTTGCTGGCATACGTTTCCGGTGAATAGCTCTGAATAACGCTGTCCGATCGACAGAGTCGGGCGCGCCTTCCAAGTCGAGAAAGACTACGACGGTAGGGCGGTGCTGCGTGTGACACGTTTCCAGCAACCGCCGAAGAGAATATCTAGTCGATGCAACCTCGACCGGGAAGAAATCCGGCCTGCTGTTCGCGAATATTACTCTCGCAAATCGGTGTCAAACGACGCATCATTATTGAAGCGAACACCATAGTGACTATCGGAATAAAACTAAACCCACGATGATTGCTGCAGTCACTCCGTGTGCCCTTCTTGAAGATGGATACAATCAATGACACCTCACGACAACGGAATGCGCTCCTTGTTCCAAATATCATGAAGCAAGGAGGTAGGTGATTTCGTCATAGCTTATCCACCCACTTTGAAAAGAACTGGGGGAGTTCGTCGGGACTGGCTGCTTTTGCTCTCTTCAAAAGTCAAATATCCGACCCTACTTCCAATTCCGTTGGTGGGTCGACAGACACCTCCCGAAGATTCGCAGTTCCAGACGTCGGCTACGCAGAACCCTGGAGTCAAAAGAAGGCAAACTACATCTACTTAGAGCCCACGTCAGACCCATTCTGGAGTACTGCTCTCTGACCTGTTCTAACATGAGACAGTGCAACAGTGGTAATCGAAAACCCCCAGTATGCCTTTACCAGGCAGTTGACTAGTTTCTCCACAAACCTGTGAGTTACTGCATTTAGATGATTTTTGGTTCTGACACACAAGAACAAACTTGGTGCTCTTTATTATTGCTATTACATGTGACAGCCACGTTCCTCCACCTGGTGTTAGTAACCCACTGCCATACTCCCTACGAAATACGGAGTTCATGATTACTTTTCCTGTGCCAAAGACGTCTGTCAAGGCCAACATTTTACCGTTAACTATTCATTATGAAACAAACCTCCCCAACAGTTGCGCATTTTACCACCATAATCAGCTGCACTCAAAAAAGAAGTACTCAAACTAGTTATCTTGCCTTTTCATTCATTTTTACCATCCATATTCACATGAGGACCGAGTATACGAAACTGGATTGAGATTCCGAAAAAATTGACGGCACCGTTATGTTTATCGTTAAAAAGGAAATAAATCCCATTACTCATATCGTCACGTGAAAAGTAATGACCAGTGCCTACATGGTATACTCCTATTTTTGGCGTACCTCTCCTATATGAATAAAACTGTCACAGTAGAATTATAAAATTTTCGACCAACTGTCCATTTCCGAAAGTTGGAGTACCAGGCGCGCTGTCATAGGTCTCATCACAATTATTTTCCCTTTTCCTTTATTTTCATTTTTCATGAAATGTCTTTCTTTGGACGGAACCATCTTTTACCTTTTTATTAATGAAATAACAATGTGCATCATTTTTCAAGCCTGCATTCTGAATTCTTCCGTCCCCACCCCTCATTGAAAACTTCTCGTCCACCTTGGACTTTGACCTCCTACCCTCTCCGTCGTCATAGTTCTGAGTGTCTTGCCATAGGTTTCCCACGAAGCATTTATTTTCCTTTTCATTAGAATTTATGTACCAAACCACCCTCGTCTCCCCCACTCCCAATTTCAAACTGGGCTCCGACATTAGCGCATGCATTCAGCTCCAAATTGGATGTACATCACTTCTCTTTCGTCTTCACAGACGATTCCTTTCGAATAATAATCTAGTTTCGGTTCCATAGACCTTATCGCTCAGACTGTGAGTACAGAGGTGCCCACGTAACTCGTCTATCCTACTCCTCAAACAACTCCAACACCGTCGCCAAAACGATGCGGTACCTCTACTCGGCCATAGTCTTCGAATAATCACTTCCACTATCATCCCCATTTCTTACTCTTCGTTACTGTATCTTCTTACACGGTGACGACACCTTCATTTTCATGAATCTAAACAACTCTCTCTAGACCAAACTAGGTCAACCCTTGAATTCTTTTTTCTCGCTCCACGTCGAAATCTTCCTGCCGCTCCCCATTAATTCTCATTTATCTTCTCCGGCTGCCATAAAACTGAACTTGTTGTCGCAACTTTCTACCCTTCTTGACAGATCACATATACCATGCATCCTGTTCCCCACCACTTCTGAGGTTCCAACTGCTTGATCTCTTAGATTCGACTCTATAAACCATGATTTCTTCATTGTGCTTATAGTCAGTACCTACTGTCTCTGTCTCTTCTAGCTTCTTCCGTAATTGTCTACCGCCTTTGTTCGGCACCCGTCCCCTAAATATTGGCCCGATTTTCTTTTGCTCACTTGTGCAGACGGTTTGCACGCTAGATCGATCTGTCCGCCTATCTATACACACCGGATTTGCTAGTAACACCAGCCACCGCCTCGATAATTTTGGGCCGTAGTAAACACACACGTACTTTTCTTTTTGAGACGCTCGCACGATTGACCGCTTCCCAATCTGCAGCTGGCAACAAGACCAGACAGCCATTCGTTCCCTTTCATTCCAGGCAGTTCAGTTCTGCCGGCGTTATCAAAATAGTGCAGGCCGCGGTCAGCTCGGCTGTGGCGGATCACGCCACCTGCGTTCATCCCATAAAGGTTTTCGGGTTTGGTGGCCAGCACTCAGTCAACTCCGCCCAGCAACACTGTTGTGATTAACCGCTATTTAGTCCCAATGATTGTGTGCACCCTTTTGGACTGGCTTCCTTTTTCTCTATCCCAAAGTTATTCTTACCCGAAACTTTACAAAACGAACTTACATGGGAAATTTTTATTGGCATATGGTATGAGCTGATGTTCAGCATACATCTCACCATCAAAAGCTGAGGCCCACCATCTCTCATGTGGTCAGCCGATTTGGTTTCTGGCAATTCCCGCTCACAAGAGTACACCTGACATTGCCTCAGTTGTGCCAAGTTCTCCACCGGCTAGTCGAAAGATTCCTCTTCTCTTTCCAACTCCACCTCTACCACTGGAACTATCTGAAATTTACAAAATCAAAAGTACAATAAACTCCAAGAATCCAACGAACCTACGCGATCATACAATTTCTGTCTAGTGCCACTGTCATTACTTGCCACAACCAACTGCGTCCAATATTCGGCTTCTAATTCTGTGAATGTCCGTTCAGTACACCGTTCACCAGACTATACACTCAGCGTGAAACCGCCTCTAAATCTCTACGTTTGTTTTTGTGTACTTTTTCATGGGTACACTAAAAATTCTGTTAAATAAAACTTGTACCCATCTCCATCACTAAAGAATTTAGCCGCACACAGATCTACTCACAGCTCTGGTGATCCATCCGGAATGCTGCGCGGATATGGCGACCTGTGATCGCATCTGGAGATGCGCGACAACGCCAGCAAAACGGTATATATAGAGAGAGAGTTGAGAAGGCGTACACTGAGTTAATTCGTTTATCGTTACGTTTCGATCCAAACTAGGACTCGTTGTCAATATTCGGCTTGATATATATATATATATATATATATATACATGAAATAATTCACCATGTGATATCATCGCTCAACTCACCATAAAGAAACCATGGAATCACTGCTACAGGCTGTTTCATGCCTTGTTTAGAAATCTATCAGCAGTGCATATCCACCGCGCCCGAACTGGAACGCGAACCCGGCACGAACGCATTCGGCAGTCGAAACGCCCTTAGCCATTACGCTTACCGGGCAGGCTCTGAACGGTTTGGGTTCAACTTCACCATATTGATGTTTGCAACCTATCCGTCACTGATTTGCATTTCAATGTAAACATTCAATCTCCTACTACTAAAACTGTTCGAAGTAATCAAGTCTTTTGTAGGTCATATCCAAAGCCTCGTCGTACTTAGGCTACCTGCAGAAAGTCATCTATTCAGTTAGGGGGTCAGATCGCTGTGAAGCTAACGGACAGTAACCTGTGCACAAACCAGTGGACGGATATGTGCAACAGATGATGTCGGTGAAGTGTGACAAACCGTTCAGAGCCTTCCGGTAGACGTAATGGCTAAGGCGTTTCGACTCAGAATTCGTTTGTCCTTGTTTGGGTTCGCGTCCCAGTTCGTTGCCGGTGGATATGCACTGCTGATGATTTCTAAAAGGATGAAAACAGCTGTACCGTGATTCCAATGGTTTCTTTATTGAGTGAGTTTGAGCTGCACGATATCACATGGTGAACTATTTCATATAAACATTCAATCTCCTACTACTAATATATATATATATATCAAGCTGAATATTGCGCGCGGTTGGTTGTCGCAGGTGATGACGGTGGCACTAGACAGGAATTTTGTGATCGTATAGGTTCGTTGAATACTTGGGATTTGTTATGGTTTTGATTTTGTGAATATATATACACCGTTTGCTTGGTTTGCTTGATCGCCACATTATATGTCTATATTTCTACTATACTTACAAAGTCATATAGATATCAAATCAGTTTATGCATAAACATGTATAAATACATATTTAATGCGCTTATGGAGCAAAAAGATATACACAACCCTAATACCAGCATGGTGCATATATATGTATATATTATTTTCAGTCTTGAGCCAAAACAAATATATATATTCAGTTTTGGAGCAAAAACAAAAATAGAAAACACAAAAAGGTCATTGTCACTATGACGACCACTAAATTTTACGAGTTTCGCATGCTAAATAAACCTTTTTTTACTTTTCTGAACAAAATGGCATCAATACTATCATCTTAGCATCGCTCCTTCTGATTCGTCCATTCTAACCACTTTGCCAACTACTAACAGTTGGCATTTAGCACCAATCATACCAGTTATCGCGGGGGACGAGCTACGCCCAACGATTCGAATGCCCACAAAATGCGTCCGTTTCGCGGGGGTGGACAATTCGTCAACGGTGACGAAACCCCCACCTTGAAAAGTCGCTCCGTTAGGCCAAGTAAGCTTTGTTAGAAGAACGGAATGAAGACGTTAGCATGCATTTATCGGAAAAGTTGATCTTATCAACCTGCCTATTCTTTAGACGGACGATTGTGGGCATAAATATGTTATGATCTAAAGCACGTCAGTTGCGCTTTCATGGCTGCCATAGCTGTTCGTGCGGATGCGACCGCTGTCTGAAAAGATGATTCGAAATTTTCCTCACGTTGTGTTCGTTCAGTTTATTCCAGTTTTTCAGAGTTTGAATATGATTTTCGGGTGTTGGCTTAGGTCATTTTATAAATATCTCGTGTTACCTCGGAGAATTGACACCGGGAGCATCCGCGTTCTCTTCTCTCATCTTTTCCCTACGATCGCATCAAGTACTGCTGCGTCCACAATCGTCGCAAACGGCAAAGCGGTTGTCGGTTAGCCTGTTATCTTTTCAAGTTATATTTATTTGCGAATTTCTAAATATGAATTGCCCAGCATTCGTCATGTTGCGTGCAGTTAGTAGGCAATATAAGGTTGTTGGATGTTGCCCCCAATACAGTCATTCCTTCCATCGGTCTCATGACCGTTGTTACGCTCGCAATCGTGAGCTAACCGTAGAGCAGGAGGAACTCGTAATCGGTGTGATGGACATTTTCTTCAATGTCAGAGAGGTTTGAGTATATGTCACGGAGGAATTAAACCGGCTGATGACGGTTCGCGACTTTAATAGTCTTAGACGTAAGTTCCGGTTGACGGACTACCGCAACGAGGATGTTCGCGTGAATGAATTATTGTGCGGAAAAAGTAGTCTTAAGTTGCTCAAACGGGAAGATGTACTTAGGTTCGCCTTTTAAGTGCCTGATGGTTTTCGGCATCTGGCTGATCTATATTTCGAAGTTTTGCTAGCAGATGCATACCGCCAGGTTAGCTGCAGTGTGCATGTACTTTGGCGTGCCATGATAGTTGACGATAACTGGTCATGCCGTTCCGTATTTTATGCTCTGCTTCCGAACGAAAGTGGAGAAAGCCACTGCCGTGCGATTAGTACCGTGAGGGAAATGTTGTCCGCAACTGATATGGTGAAAACGATAGTCACTGACCGCAGCTTGGCGCAACTAAACACCTTTCAAGCCGCATACTCCGTAGCCATGGTAATATTTTGTCGGTTTCATGTCCTCATGGACATGCGTCCCAGATGCCGCAGCCTTCCAGTAAGTGTAGAAGGGGATGGGAAGCGCATTCAGCAGTGGATGCCCCATTTAGTGTTTGCGTCGACAAAGATATAGTTCGATAAGTTTAAGGCGGCAGTAGGCAGCCAATCAGCGTTCACGTCCCTGCAACGTGCGTGACTGCCGTATGTGGCAGTGTGGGCACACTTAGTGTCAAGTGGTCCGCAAATTTCGGCACTTTCACGACCAATGGGGTTGAGGCAGAAAATAGGCGATAAAACGTTGTTTCTCAATGAGATCCACCCTCTTTGATGTTTTGTTTTGCGAATAATAGGACGCACGGAGGAGTTAGGCGAGGCTAGGCGTCGCCGCGTTGTGATCAGATACAAATCAGATAGAAATGAGACACTGACAATCTATATGGAGAGGAAGGCTCTATCTACGTCAAAAAAAGGTTTTAAGCAAACGTAAACAATAGAGAGTACAAAAACAACTAAATTCCGACGACCGCTAATGAGGATGGTCGGAAACTGCAGAAGTGTGACGATACGGGGTGCAAATCTAGCAGTCTGTGTGCCGCGTTGATTCTGGACGACTGGACAATGACGATAAGTGACTGGACAGGTAAACGAGAAAATGAGTCGACAGGCCGCCTGGTGCAAATAATCGTGAAAAGAGAGAGATAGATCGATGTGGCTTGCGGTTTACAATATAAAAGCGTTCAATAGAACTCCCTGTCAAAGCCGTGAGTGTCACAGTTAGATCTCGAGTAGAAAGTCAGCAGAATATTTACGCGGAGATCAGCTCCAAATAAAATGTCCAGAAAAATTTGGCACATTTCTTTTCACCAGGAAAAAGCTCTAAAGCTGTTAAGACTACTACAAAAACACCCTAGTTGACTAAAAACCACTGAAAAAGAACCCACTGCGAGGGGCGGTGCAAAGCAGTCTTCCGTCGCGTGACTATACCAAATATCCGCAAACCAGTCTCAGTCGGAAAAGAAGTGCAAATGCTTCAAGCGCACGATAAGCAACAACCAAAAATCATCATGTTTAGGAACAGGTTTGACGCAATCCGTTCAAAGTCGGTTAAGAAAAGAACAAAGATAGAGACAAATAATTTTCAGCCAATCTTTGCGTCAAACCGGCCGTCAAAATTCATTCAAATGGCAGACAACCTTTAATAGCATACGATTCAGGCTCATCTTTACTGTTCACACTCACGAAACATCCGGTTTCACTGGAATTAGGGCACTCCGGCAGCTACCCTACGCAGTTCGTGGCACACTAATCGCACACCCCTAGGCATTATACTCTGGACAACTGTAGAATCATTTAAAAAACACTCATTTGCAAACCACAGAGTCCAGTGGCTTTTCTCTAATGTTCACGGGACCACAAAGACCGTGACATTATGCTTTGCGTCCCAACCTCTGACCAACAGAACTACATATATTCCATTAACTGTCACCAGCATAATGTATGGAACAGATGGCTCAGATTTACCCACTGGTGTGTCTAACCATATTATTTGTCACAGACTATAAACATTACGGCGCCGTACTTAAGCATGATTAGATTATTCAACGTCAGCGCAAGCTGTACCATTGATTTAGGTGGTAGGGTTTTCAGCAACCGGGTATTGTGGATCTTCTGGCCCTCAAGAAAGCATGAGCCTTGGTCCCCGTCGGAGAATATTTGGTCTTCGTGTAACCACCATGGGAAATCTTCAAAGAGACCTTATCGTACGTTAGCGGGATGAATTGTAACCGAGCCTTCATTGGGAAGAGGCGGATTCTGATTTATTTTGATCAAGGCAAACTATAAACACCTTCGTCGGTTGGTCCAGTACCAATGTATGAAGGACAGGAGATAATGGCGCTTCAATTTCTTCGTCAATTTGTTTGTTACGCAATGGTCGTTTGTTGTTTTATTCACGGACCTCGTGACGATGCTTTTAGAGCGGCTGTCTGATGCTCAGTTTATACAATAAAGCCATGTGTGAACATTTCTGGAGTGAGTCATTTTGTCTTGCACATGACCGTACCGTTGCATATTTCCATGGTGAGAGCTCACCTCCAAGTTTGTGATAATTATTCACAAGGAAGTCCACGATAATATTTGGAAATGGGACCGCACGACCAAAAAACATGGTACTTAGTCTCTTCCACGTTTAACTGAGGGAATTACGGATGTGATCTTCTGGAAAGCTTTCGCACGCAAATGTTCCCTTGGACCTCTATCCCTATCAGCATTTTTCAGCGAATATTTCCTGTCCCGCACATAGCCACGAGATATAGCCTACAGTGGCAGGATCCAAACTTTCCTATAAGCTGCACATACCTAGTGGCAAAGCAGATAATACACGGACTGATCTATGTGAACGCCCGTTTACGATGCAACCCACACCTCCTGGCTATAAGTCATACTTGGGATGTGATGAAGTCTGATCTCAGGCAATCAGCAAGCCTCATGAAAATCGTTAGAAAATATCGGCAAATTGGCGATAATCTTAAATGTGGTTTTCAATGCCCACTGTTCTGCACAGCCGAGGCTTTCTATCTGCAAACATTCCCGTTGTCAAAATGAGATTAACTATTTTATTTTATTTTTTGTGGCGACACTCGGCACATTGCACCTAGGACAGAAGCCCGCCTGGAGTGCCTACCATTCAAAGTACTCTAGAATCATCATGGATTCCTCCAAAAAGCTGAACTATCCTACTCCTGTTTGGCTGCTGTGATCAATTCTGGCGGGCGCTATTCAAAAGCTCCCAATTTTGGACTGGAGAGACGATATCCAAAAGGTATTACCTTATTCTGCTCAAACATTCCACTTTCTAACTGAAAACTTAATTGGAACTAGAAATGTGCCAAACCGCAGCGTGGCCTGCTAGCTTATACCAGGAAGACCAAGAATAAAGAATCCGGGGACGCACGTGGGCAATCGGAAACAACGAGTGTATCAAGGTAAGTGAACCAATAGTATTGTTCCCGAGCGACCACTCTTCTCGACTCCAGCTAGGAGTGAGTACGTTTGCTTGCACTTTCACTTGACTCAGGGCTGACATAATCTAAGGGTGAGCCGACAGGATTGGGGTTACCGGCTTGAAGCTCATTGCGAAGCCCCGAAGAAGATGCAAAGCGTGGTAGACCTATTTGACCCAAATGCAAGGTGGTACCAGGGATCCAGTATGACACGTGTAGCAAATGGTTCAATTATTCATGTGGATGTGTCAGGAAGGATATTTACGAGCTCCACTGTCAATGGGACAAGCTAAACCAGGTTTATCCAACTTGCTAAAAGCTCATACAAAGTGCCATCCTGTTATACCAACGGCAAACCTTGCCGAAGGCAGATGACAAGGGGAGCGTTGAGCGGGTAAACACTTAGAAATGGTTTACTAGAGGCCGCAGAGGGTAAGGACAGCCAGGAGGAAAAGGATCTGGCACCGGCACGGGTAGTAGTGGAAGAGACTATTAGTGGAAGCTCTGCTGACCAGATGGGGCTGGAAGTCATAGAAACCTTGAAGAATGTATGGCGGTAAAGCGGAAGTATATCTCAGGGGGACAGGGGCGAGGGAGGGAAGCAAACCAGAAGTAAAATAAGAGGCGAAAAAGAACGGGTCTATAAAGGGGGGTGAAGGCGCATGATTTAGGGACCCGAGAAAGTGGCAAAGGCCACCGACTCGGCCATAAGATACTCGGAAATGAATGCAAGGCCGAAGAATGTAGAGCAAGCCCTGTACCAGATGAACCGGGAGCTCAATAGAGTACAAAAATCCAACCACATCCCGTTGGGTTGAAATCAGAATGTCATTATCCACGGAATCCCGGAGCCATTTATCAAGAAGGGAAACCAGAGGGCATGGGCGGTGAGGTACCATGTGGTAAACCTGCTCCGAAAGGTGAAAACACCTGAACATGTTGCTATCAAAAGTGTACTTCGCCTGGGCAGCTCGCAGGGCGTCAGTGACTCTGTATTCCGGGGCTCACGGCCAAAATTGGTGGAATTCGACAATCCAAGGCATAGAGACAGGTTCTTGGCACCAGCCGATAGAATAAAGACGATCACCAGTGGGATGATTACCGTAGTGTCGGATGATACTGCCATAAACGGGCTCAAGGTTTAGGATGAAAAAGGGACTCGCCAGGATTTAGTACCGCGCGGCTTCAAGTCCCCAAACTGAGAATCTAAAAGTTGGGTGAAAGAGGGCAACTGAATGCCACTCCGTGCGGCAGGTTTGGAGATGAATGTAGTGGGCGGGCGCGCCATGGACTGCTAGGTCTGGTCCCGACATCCGTGACTGCCATATGCCGGAAGAGCCAAAATAAGAAGAATGGGAGCGCGATGGTAAGGGTTGGGATCTGGACTATCATGCTAAAAACGGACAAGAGCCTTGAGATTGAGTCCCGAGCATGTGACACCCCCGTCCGTTCAGCGGTCGAAATGACGGTGGCAAGTGCGGGTAATAAGTGACCAGATCTACAATTCAGGACTCGGGATGCCGATGTGGTGGCTGTCACGGAGAGGTGGTTCCGGCCGGGGGAGAGTGACAATAACTTATTGGCGCGGAATTATTCACTCTTTAGAATAGATATAGAGAATGGGCGAATAGGAGGCGGGACCCCTATACTAATGACCGAAAAGAACAAGGCCTAGGAGAGCCACAAGTTGTATATGTCAAACATACAGACTCTGGAAGTCATCATCGCAACTCCGGTTGCAAGATCTCAGTTATTGGTATGCACCCTGGCTCGGGGTCGACGCTAGCAGAGCACGGGAAATTATTTCTGTTTCTCAGTGTGGTTGCAGAATTGCAGGGCAAACTTCTGATACAGAGAGATCTTGATGCCCCTGAGATTGACTGGGATTGAAAGACGGCCCCGAAAGATACCTTTAGGCATCAACTCCTGCAGCTCGTGTACGACATTCGTGTGGTTCAACACGTTACCCAAGCGATTAGATGAAAATCCGGGCATCTTACACCTCTGACTTGGTGCTAACGAGGACACAGAATGATAAATGGAATCTTGAGTCGGGAGATCCCATAGATAGTAATGTCCACATCGCAATCCGTATGGGACTGGGTTCGCAGGGACTAGTAGCCTCGATAAAATTAGAGGGAACGTCTCAGGAATGGATAAAATTAGGCTGTTGGACCTGGGTCTCCATACTTTGTGGGAAGTCGAGAGAGGTAGCAACTTCGAGGATCGTCAAAGGCAGGAAATTAAGGGCAACCTGCTAGTAATAACAGACTTGGTTCCACCTCTCCGCGAAATCAAGCAAAAGGGGATAGTGGAAGGGCGCGATCACAGCAACTGGAAAGCGGAAGCGCAGAGCCTTCATGGAGTAAAAGGACACAGGGCTTCCGATACTACCGAGGCACATGGGGAAGAGAAAGAGAATCTCCCGCATCAACGACAATATCGAGCCGCCTACGAGGATCGCATCGCTGGGGCTGCTAAAAGGAACCTCACAGCTTTGTCCAATTACGTGCAGTCCAGAGCTGCTTTGCGAAAGGCCGTAGGTGGAGTAAAAAACCACCAGGGGATTAGATCGTCCGACAATCAGGGGAAGGGCGGCTGAGTTTTGGGATTTTTCCAGGCAGCATACAGACGAGATCAAGGCACGCAGGGACGAACGTTATGTCCCGCCATCCTAATTGTTGAGATGCCGGACGGAGCGATCACGGAGGAAGAAGTGCGGGACAGCCTGAAAAAACAGATGCGTCGAAAGCAGCAGGGTCAAATGGGGCAAACCCGGCGATTGTAAAGACGTTGGCGGACGTCCTGGTGAAACCTCTTACCCCACTGTTCAGTGCGTCGCTGGATGAGGGACGGCTCCCCGCTGACTGGTTGACGTCGACTGTCATGCCGGTGCATAAAGGCGGGGACAGAGACAACTCCAGTAGCTATAGATCAACGGGCCTGACATCCATCATGCTGAAATCTTTTGAAAGGACCCTTCGCGACAGAATAGACAATTACCTATTGGCTAACGAGTTATTGATTGCAAATCAACACGGTTTCAAACGCAAACGTTCCTGTCTGACCAACCTCATAAGCTTCATGGACGAAGTAAAAGGTAGGATTGGCGGAGACGAAAAAGTAGAAGCATTCTATCTGAACTTTCATAAATAATCTGATTCCGTG
>LUCM01010362.1:416938-430852 GCA_008360955.1 Fasciolopsis buskii
AAAACCGATCGTTTCAATGCAGATCTCGCACTACGTTTTCTTGTTGTTAACCTATTTGACCATTTTTGCATCAGACATACGCGGCCCTGTATGATTACAATACTGACAACCCTAACAATTGACCGGTACCAGGAAAACAGTTGGAAGCGTTAGCGGGGTAATTATATTTGACAGGAGAGCGCAAAGCGGGACATGAGTGGGCGACACGCAAGTGTTGGCCGCGCTGGGCTTGCAACGTTTGGTTAAAAAGTGATCCGGGGGAACAAATCCATGTTCCGCTACAAGGCACTCCTTCAAAATTTGAAAAAACGCATCTAGTTTGCCACTGCTGTTTTTCCACATACAACAAGCTAAAAGGATCTCATTTTCCTTAAATTTTAAGCATCCATCCAGTTCAATATCTGATTTAACCTGGTCGTAGCATTATGTTTGCTTGCTCTTAAATGTTATAACCACTGTTGGGTCAGTTGTACTCGACGCTTGGAATGCTGACAACCTAGACACTCTGCCGTTACAACGAAAGGAGAGTTGAGACTAGTAAGAGTTTGAGTACATCTGACAAAAGCATGCAAACACAGCATACGAGAGCAAAATGCAAATGGCAATCGCGCCGGGTGGCCAAAGTTCTTCTAAACAAGCGATCCAGAAAAACAAATCCACGATTCACCATCATGTGTAGAAAACACAGGCCAGATAATACAACATTGTTACTATCGTGGTTTTGGGCCTCTATTCTGAAGCTAAAATCGGCGGCCAAACAGCGTTCTATGTGTGCCAGCTGACTACAGTTTTGGTCCGTTTTTATGTAACCAATTAGCGTGATGGAGTGGATGGCACTGCATTATTTCGTTAAAATCATTTTACACCCTTTTCTGATCCGTCAGTATCATCAGCCTAGATGTAAATTTTCACAATGGGCAGTCATATGCTTATAATGATGTGGTCCTTGTCGCTAGTTATGACTAAATTAGACTGACATAGGGGGAAGTGATGGAACACTCCCGTTGTAGTGTTATGCATCTTGCGTGCAATTTGCTCTGCTTTGATAGATCATAAATGTAAGACCACATTTTCTGTATGTGTCCACTGAGGGATGTGAGCAGACGCACTTTAGGCACAAAACGTGTTTAATGTTTACATGTACTCGTTGCGCAATGAACCACGATTGGTGGTCTGACCGTGAAGTGACAACAGTAATCAGCCACCCGCAGAACACACAAAAATCGGGGAAGTGAAGGGTGAAAGCGAGCAGATGACCGCGATGCGGTCCTTGTTTTCCCCGGTAAGCACGAGAATATAGCTTCGTTTTTGTATCTGGCCATTGGCATTAACAGTTTTCTCATAGATAAGGTCGTAGTCTGTCCGCCGCAAATCACGAAGTCCGTCGAATCAGCAAAATACCGACCAATGAAAAGTAAGACGTTTTGATTAAAGCCGCAAGTCAAAGCGCACACTGGAATTTTCTCGTCTATGTTTATTTGTTTCGTTATTCAATCGACTGATGCGTTCCTGTGAGGGGCGAAAATCGGGGAGTTATCATTGTCCGGTAACTTATAGCTATATCCATTGTGGATGCGCAGTAAGCTGCGACAGGTTTCTTTTTGCATGCTTGAAAATTCCCACTGAGAAGACACAAGTTGGCGGATAAGCTCGTTTTTAGGGTCAATATATTAAATATTTGAAATGGACTGGATTACTCAAGTAAAAATATGGACGTGTAAGGGACTCGTGGCGTTACATGCATAAATCGAATACAGATAAACGTGTTGTGTTAACTGATTTGTGGTTTAGGGTTTGTAACGGAACGGAGGGTTGGCCAAAGTAGATGGATCGCAAAGACAAATTGTTTTTGAGCGCACTGTGAAGGACTATGAAGTCGGATCGTTACAACTTCCGTTGTGCTCAAGAAGTATCATTTTGCTAATCTATACTGCTGACCCCCAACGTTATACAGTGTCTGAAAAGCTTGCATTATATCACCGGTGTGGTTAGTCTGTGTGACTCAAACCATGCAAAGTGTTGCTCATGGGCACGTTCATAAATCATGTCACCAAGACTAGACAAGGGTGCATGCACAGTTCTCCTGAACAAGTCTGACTACTTAACAAAAATGAAGGCCATTGTAAAGCAAAAATCAAAATCTGCAGAAATGATGAAGGAGAATTATGAAATCGACTGGATTAAAAATTTCATGTCCACTGCCCTGAGACGGTTGAAGCAAAGGTATACAAAGGATTTGAGCACATTCAAAAGGTTTAGCCTGAGAAGACCACTATTTCGAGCATGCAAAGATTACACGAAACGCATAAAAAAAGGATTTTTTGGGGATCTGTTCCCGACCTGTGCAATTCTCTGATCGAACTGTAGCAAAATGGCTGGCTAGGTTGCTAGAACCAGTTAGACAGAACATTACAAGATACATCCTCCAATACAAGTTTGAGTTTACCGATTCCGCGAAAGATTTAAGTATGAAAAAACAACAAATGCTTTCTTAGATATCTTTGGTCTTTTTATCACCGTTCCGATCACGAAAATTTCTAATACATCTGTGAATACATCAGGAACAATGGATTAACAACAGATCTTCTGATTACAGGCTTGAAACTGCTACCATTTGTTTTTACCTGCAAAGTCCAGTTTAAATTTAACGGTCGAATTTGCCGCCAAAAGGGTGATGCAGCAAAGAAGTTCCCCTTAGGATTCATTATTAGCCAACATTTTTATAACAAAGATGGAAAGCGGTCCTCTCCATTCGTCAATCCAAACACTTTACTTATATTAACTTTATGTACATGACATCTTTTTTGTACTCAGCACCTCAACGAGAACCAGTCAACTGCTGAGTAAGTTCAACTCGGCTCACGCAAATGTGAAATTTACAACAGAGATGGAGTTAAACAAGGAAATAACATTCCTCAACCTATCATTAAGTCGCCGGGAAGAGGGTTCAGTTAGGCGATCAGTAAATAGAAAATCCTTAAGGAATAGACAACAAATCTACTTTCACAACTTTGTATCTCCTAATGTGAAAAAAATCTAAATGGATGCATCATCACCAAAGCAAAGTCAATAAGCACAGAAGATACTATTGAGGCAGAATGTCAGATGGTTAGAAGTGTTTCTTAAAAATGGTTTCCTATGTGCACTAACCATTAGGGTATTGGAAACAAAAAAATTTCAAGGAGTGTGGCGGTAAAAAAGAAAGCCATTCGAAGGTGGCACGCCAGCATAGATACTATAGAGAAGACTCACTAGCATCATCAATAAGATATTTCATTTAGCCAAGCTGTCAACCCTGTTCAGAGTCCGCCCTGTGATGTCAATGCGGTTGAAAAACAAAATTTCTAATTCTGCATCTTTGTTTTGTGTTTCTTTCTTCATGTGTTCCTTTGAAGCGATTTGTATCAGCCGCACGACCAAACGCCTGCCTGAATGCATCCGTGAACACCATTCCGCATGTTTGGGCACTGGAACAATTAGAACACACAGACTAACCACACCGGTAGTGCAATACAAGCTTTTCGGACCCTGTATAACTTTAGGGGTCAACAGTATAGATTAGCGAAATGATAATTCTTGAGCACAACGGAAGTTGTAACGATCTATCTTCACAATCCTCTAATATGCGCTCAAAAACGATTTGTCTTTGTCCTTTGACTCCTCTGGCTCACCCTACGACCAAACGGTTTCATTTTATAAGCGATTTTGGGTTTTGTAGACAATTTTTTTATAACGACTTGTTCTCATCAGATAACTAAAACATGAAATTTTAGTATGCATTAATAAATTCATGCACACGCCTATAAGTAATACTTTGAAATGTTCCGTAGTTTTAGGGCTAGACGGCCCGGTTCGTCCAACACTGCTAGTAAACATTTAATTGCGTATGCGTTATTTAACAAACCCGTTGCCTTGCAAACAAAGTCCACTCTTCAGGCCCTTATTTGGAATCGTCGCATTCTCCTAACCTCTGTGAAAGATGGCGTTTACAAATCAACATATAAGTTAACCCTGGTTGCCTATCACCAAAGATCATCCAGATTCACCCAGAGGAAAGCTGTTTTCCCGTGTGCTTGTTAATTTGTAGGTTTCCGAGAGCTGATAGTGTCAGTAGCTGCTTTAGTATCTTGTGAGTGCCAAACCGTGCATATTTTTGGCCAGGTTTCGTAAAATTCAACCCTAAAAGAAAAGCAAATAGAAAATGTATAACTATCATTTGCTAACGAAAGTTCATTTAAAGTTCATTCAGTACTTTAAATTAAAACAGACTAATTACTGGAATACCCAATTCTTTGGACATTTTGAGTTCAAAGTAGATAAGTTGTGCTGACTGGTATTTATTTTTTTACTTTATCTTCAACAGCGACTATTACAAGGGAAAAATAACAGTGTAAATTTCCCTTATTCATTAAATGAAACAATAAATTACGGCATTTCCTTCTGTTCACACAGTAGGTTGTATAAAGCATTGACAATGCCAATTGGTCTGAAGGTTCATGATGAAAGTTTAGCCATCCTTGACAGATAATGTTGCAGAAACAGCGAAATACCTGCAGCAGACTAATTTGTTCTGGATTGACCACATTTTAAAGTGACCTGCTAAACGCCGAAGGCACCTCTGCGAGATGAACTGACAATTGCTTATATGGCAATTAATGAACCGATTTTAACGGTGATCCGGGTATTCATTGTAATGGATAATACGATATTTCGTCTCCGAATGCAACTGATGAGCCTTAAGTTTTGTACCAGTCTCATGGAAGTCACTTTTGAAATCATTGAATGCCACGAGTTATTTGCGAATAAGCCAGTCGCAACTAAGTCCACAAGTAAGAAGGATGTTTCTTTGGGGGCTTGTAACAAGTGTGGCGTTTAGAGGCGGCAGTTCAGGTAGCCAGTAAAATTTTACAGCTTGCTCATTGTCTTGCGTAAGCAGTCATTACAGCCTAAGAAGTGTCAGCATACCCAGATTTTATTAATCTTGTTGCTAACGACAGGCGGCACGCCACCTTGCACATTTTCAAAGATTTTAGCACGACGGAGGAGTCCCAATGTGTGTAATCCGTAGTCTTTGTTCATAGGTGATTCCATAGCGCTATCAAATTGTTCTCCACGAGCTCAGTAATGCTGAATGTCCTAAAGAAACGGTTAATGAAAGTTAAATCAGTAAATTGTTATTTATTCCAACAACGGATAATTGGGTAAAATACCATTTCTTGCAATAGGATGGCAATAAACCTTCACATACCACTTCGTCTATCAGACATGTCCCCACTATTTTGGACACCTGGTATCTGCAACTTGTCACATATTCCCTCATTCTGTGCATAGTTGACTCAAGTAAAAATGCAGAAAAAATTTGCGAAGGTCCGTGAGTCCATAAATCATCAAAATTCTGCAACCAGGAGTGCAAGTTAAACACCCCTTCTTCTTTTCTTTAGAGCCTGATAAAGTTCCTCACCATTGGCTTACAGTGCTTTTTTATTTTCCCCTTGCAACGATCACGCCACCTATCACTGTGCAGTGCATTAACGACAACCAAAAACCTTGAAAGGTTTGATAGTTTCCTTCCGAAAGCACATCCCCTATCACCACAGGACATATACAACAAATGTTGCCAGTATTTCGTCGCTTTTCACTATTAGACCCCTTTTACCGTGCGACATCTAAACAAATTACATCGAATGCACTTAAAATTGATTTGATGATATTTATTCTGCTTCCAACCATGTAAAGCGAAGATGTTGCTCCCAGCAATCTTCCGAATCGGCTCATTTTTGTGATCTCGATGCAGAGCATATGCATTTAATTCTTGAGAAACGTTCCATTGATATCTTTGACACCTTTTCAAGGAAAAACAATCCGCTTGATTCTCCTCTTGACTTCGAAAACGAAAGTCGGCACTGGGTCTTGCCCTTGCCTCTGCACCGTTAAAACCATATAACAAGTAATGTTGCTACCGCTCATGGTGCAGTGATCGCAGTTGTAGTAAACACTGTCGTGATTTATTTGCCTAACCATAGATTAAGCCGGGACGTCTGCTATGACACTAACTGTGGCCACGCACACCAGCTGGCACTGTTGGAATATACAAACCCCGAGAGTCAATATGGTTTTTAGTTTGCTCATGAGCTCATTTAAAGAGTTCGAAGTCTTTCTTATCCCACAATTCAGACTTACCATGGAAAATGAGCACGAGGTCCTAGCTAACCTTCCCAAAGCAGGCCACAGTTGATGCAATGACCCACGAATAAAGACACCTATCTATGAGAAGTTGAACTGTTATATGTTCCGTAGGTGTATTGGTAACTGAATCGAGCACACTCTGAAGGCCCTCCTCAAACTCAAAGGGTACATGTTTACCGGTTTTTAGTAACCTCCTGGGTGTTTGATGTGGTGAACCTAGTACCGCTAGCGGATCCGAGGTTGATTCGGAAAGAGTCTACCTAAACCATAAAAGCATTAATCCTATTTCAACCAAAGAAAATCATATTTGCACAGCTGCTTCTGAAGTACCAGAAGGTGCCGACGATTCTGGCTTCAAATCTAGTCGATATTTATAAAAAATGGTGTAGCTTTAACAGTCAAACCGTCTGGATCCAGTGCGTTCCTTATAGTAGAATTGCGGCGATTGAAATCATCAACTTCTGAAAAATCTTAAATGTTTTTCCCCGAGAACTTCATCGTAGGTACAAGAATTAGCATGAATTGAAGCAGACTCCAAGGAAGAGATGGCATCGGAACGTTCATTTCCAATAGTTGTGTGGCCAAAAGTTGGTTGTGTCTATGCGGAAATATTGGCAGATCGTCAGCACCAACTATACTGTGCCCAACTGTGGTTTTATTTGAGGCCTTGAAGCTATTCTGATTTCGCTGCGTACGCGATCAATAGACACAAACGTATTGTTATCATTCACTGCCGATTTCTGCTGGCCAAAACTTAATGGCTGGAAGCCGTAAACTTCAGTCGCAGTTTCCCCATACTGCTTCTTCACCTGCCTCCAAACGGCCTTTCGATAGTGGTTACAACTGTAAAAAGGCCTCAGTGTAAATAGTCACCTCATCCTGCGGTATAAATTGTCTAGGGCCCAGAACTTAACTTCAATGTTTCCCTTTCTCATTAGCAGCAAAATCGAAGTTAAACTTCTTTCCGGAATGAATTCTGCCTTGAAAATAACGGGCCGGTTAGTTCACTTGGGCTCACTAGCCTCAGTCATTATTCGTAGTGACAGAGGTAAATGGAATACAGCAAAGAAACTGAATTCTATTCCACCTTAATGCGACTGTGCAATTTCTACAAACCAAAACGAGCAAACATGAGGACGAAAACTCTTAGCGCTAATCAAAAGCCCAGGAGTCATGTGAATAAATGTCCTTGAAAAATGAGCCTTATTAAAAATTGCTAAATGAACCATCTGAATAAATTGTGCAATGGTATTCATAATGTGTGCCTTTTAAACGCTGTGAAACAGTTAGCTTTTCATATAACTCGAAACAAACATTTATAGTTGTCTCCAGTCACTTTTATTTGGATGAAATTAACTAGACTATGATAAAGCAGATTTCGCCAAGTATTTTTATCTAATTCTAAGATATTGATTAAATAACATCATCCTAAGCAGTTCCAACTGTTCTGAAAATCATGGGAGTGATTTGGCCCGAAATGACACTTTTGAAAAACAACTGAACGACTGTTCCCGGAAGTTTACCGCCACCCAAGGTGTCTGAGTGGTAATCCGTATTTATTTTAGTTCACTTTAATTTAATCAAGACAATAATGAACCGAAACCTCACAATAGAATACATCCAGATGCATTTTGATATCTTATTTGGCTTTCAAAATCACTAATGACTTAAACTGAGATGACACTGAGTCTTTTTCTAAGAGACACGATTCTTGACCCGTTTGATTCTAGGTAGTACGCACTTCTTTGGCGCAAAATCGCATTGAATATTAGCAATAAGAAGTCAATTTTATTAGACCAGCCAAGATTGCAATCTCTATGGACAGTTCCAGTAAAGTATGTCACACTCTGTGCAACCTGACACAGTGGACACAAAGATTACACAGATATTTCACGAGGAAGTAACGCTACCCCTAGCCTTGGAAAGACAGTGGGTAGAAGTTCTTCTCGGATTTTTATATCCAGGCTAAAGATGACTCGAAATGGTCTGAAACACCGAAGCAAATGTTTCAACGCCACATGCAACACCTCGTCGAAGGATTTATGCAATCCGAAAACGCTATCCAATGTGCTGCAAAAGGTTTTCAATCTTTGTCCTCACCATTATTTTCTGGATAGGATATCCTAAAATTCAAAAATTTTCCAAATTTAAAAGGCATATTACTTATTCTAACAACAATATCAAACTGCAATATATCTTCACAAAAAAAGTGAAATGTGCTTTTAGATTGAAGCTCAAGCTAACCGTTTTTTTATCCCAATGTATGAAAATGTTGCTGCCACAGAGCCTTACTAATTTATCGTGATTTACAATAGTTAGTAATTTAACTTCTTCATGTATCTATGGCAACTTTATATCGTTTTTGGAGCACTTGGAGAGCAAATCGTTGACAGACGAAAATCATTTTGTTGCTTAAGACAAACCTAAGGTTAGTTCAAAAATCTCTAGCGGTGCGCAACAGATATCAATCTGTGAAAAACCTCAGCTAATGAAAATACTTGTACCCTACTTCTAACCTATGTTGCCGGTAGAATAATTTGCAAATTGCTGTGCCTCAACGAATTGTCAGGTGACGAATTACAACGAGTGAATGTTTAATAAAAACATGAAACAATTTCACCTAAAGGGGAACTACTAGTGAGATAGAAGGTTGAGCGCAGATATTGTTAATTTTCAAAGAGAAAATTGCAGGAGTTTTGGGTACCTCGGGATTTGTAGAATAACATTTTATTGATTTGTTATTTTACTTACGTAAAAAGTCATTTCCAGACAAGTATTTCTTGCCAAGTTTTAAAGCTTAAGAATGTTGCCATGAAGTGTTCCAAACAGGGCATACAATAAAGAAATCTATTATGAGAAACCAATTTTCAGCAAGTTTTAATTGCAAATTGTATTTTTATTCTATAGCAATTAATAGAAGAAAAAAACAATTAGTTTCAACGAGCTAAGGATATTTTTCGATATTTCACTACAAACAAATAGCAATTAAGTAAAACAAGAAATGCAGTCTGCTAACTTGATGAGGTTTGCCCTGGAAACTATTTTGCGAGGTCTTTGATGTTCGAATGGCTGTGTGCCAAGAATGTTGGCGTGCTAATTATTGCTTCTTTAGACAACAAGAATCCGTATAGAAAACTTCTGCCTGGTGATTACACGATGGTGTGACTCAAAGTTCAAACTATTTGAATTCTTTAAAATTTTGTATTTCTAGCCTATGCAAACAAAAGTTGGTATCTTGTATAATATTTGACAAGTTGGCTTATTTTCAGCTTAGACACACTAAGGTATTTTACCTTCAAGTGGACATAGCAGGCAGTTGTTTGTTTTATTTCAAATGCCTGATGTGAACCATATGTGTTGCATGCCTGTGATCATTCGTTTTCCCGGGTGTATACCGGGAAATTTTTAGTGAGTCAATGGCTTGTTGTTGTCACTAGATCCGCAATCAACGATGCCCAGTAAAGCTTACGAAACAAACTGGAGTAAGTATATCTTTCTGGCCTTAGGGTTTTACCTGCGGAGGGTTAACAAAACTTGGAAACTGCCCCAATGTAAACTGGTGAAAGTGTGTGATAATCGTGCATTGTGGAATGAACTAAACAGATAGCTTACATGTAGGTGATAGAAGACTAACGTTTGATTTATTTTCTCTGAGTCAAGTTGTTAAGACTTAAAATTGGCTAAGAAAGCAGGTAACTAATTTCGGTTTTTACGGCAAGACAAAAATGTTTTCTTTGATATAGTCGATGAAAAGTTTCGGAACGCGCCAACTGATAAAAGGTGAAGTGAAATAGACTTGGGAAATTAAATTAGTATAGTGTTATAGTTTTACTCATCTCATTTTACGGCAAATTGTGTTGCATATAACGTTGGTCAGCAAAAATACTTGTATTCAACCAACGAATGTCATCTTTTTGTTTCCACTTAATTTTCAAAGGTTGTGAAATTGTTAAAGCAGGTAGAGATGCAGTTCGAGAAGTTCGAAGAACGTAGAAAAAAGACACTTTCGTGGTCATACAGTCTAAATCTTGTTATTATGCTCTCATTTAGCCAGTCAATTTCCGGGCCTTGGGCACGAGAACCGTTTTATCTGTGGTTCATGTACGTGCGCACATATTTCCAATTGCAGTTTACTCTCGGCTCTAATGTATCTACTAACTGTAAGTTGAAAAATCCACATCGGCGAGGAGTTCTTGGTCCCGCTGACTTAAAAGAAGTTGTGAAATTTTCTCAGAATGTTTAACATTACTGGACAATATTAATTCCTTTGGAGAAGAAATAAGTATGTTAAATTGGGTACTCTTTAACCCTACCATGTGACAGCAATGGATTGTGTTTTAGTATGAAGTCTATCTAAAAACTATGATGGACATTACAACTTGATTTTTACGCAATAAGATGCTAGGTGGAACAAAATAAAAAATATAAGTTTTGTCTCTATTTATCTCTAACATTTGAACAATCACTGATGAGGTAAAACAAATAGGTTAATGGCATAGGTTCGGTTTTGACGTAGTAATCAGCAAGCGGCAATGCATTTATGATGCAGAACAAACCAAATGATGGATCAAGAACTACTATGCATTTGAATGGCTCCCAGGAATGGCACATGGAGGAGTGTGTTGGCAACAATCAGGGTGCAAGATAAGCTTAGTTAACAATCCGTCACAAAAACCGATTAACAGAATTTTGGGCCAACCGATGTGACCACTTGTAAACCATTTTCAGAAATTACTTTTCTGCGTGGAGTATTCAGGTAGTTTTAGGAAAATTATATGACGTCAAAATAACTGCGAGTTCTGTACAGTTTTATTTTTCTACTGGGTCGGTTTAAAATGCTATCAGAGGTATGCAACCTTATGAACTCCCAGTTCCGTATGACTCCTTTTGGAAGCTTGTGTGAATGTGCAACCGTTAAAATCGTTAATTTCAGAAGTCTTCCGAAATCACACTCGATCTGCTCGGTATTCTGTTGCAAGCATCATTTGAGGTTTCGCAAAATAGGTAAGCAATCTTTCCGTTCACACACTGCAGTATGGAAGCATATTCAGCTAGCCGTGATGCGAATGGGACTCGAAATTTTTTGGAAAGTAGTGATTTTCTAGATTCCCCGAAACCCAGTCAAGCAGTAAAGCATGACACTGAAGCAAGGGTCATTTTTCTGAACAGTTTGTCTGCACTAAGTCTACAGTTGGACTTGATTAATTTTTACGAGTAATGTGTGTACCAATGATGGTGTGCCTGGCTGCTTATTATGTATGACCCGTAAGGAAATCACGGCTAACAAAGAAACACCCGAAAAAACATTTGCAGCTCTTTTTAATTCGACACATTCTTATCAGATTGTTTTGTAATATCAATTACGAATAAATTTCAGCGCCTAACAAAATAAAATTTCCTTATAAGTTCCAGTTGTCCCTATGTTTCTGGTCTTTTGATTTTCGTTCACCATTATTCGGTACCGTTAGGTAGCAAACAAAATCAGAGCATATTAATATAAGATTAGCGGTCGCTAAGGCTTAACTGGACCGAGACTATTATTTTTTGAATTATATTTGATCATGAATAAATCAGCAAGGCTTCGTACTCCTCAACAAAATATTGAGCGAGTAGAACAGTGCAATCACTTTACGCTCTTCCAGAGATTGCTGCCAACCACTCAGTTACGGAATGAGACCAATTGAGTTACAGACCATCATCCGCCATGCAACATGTTTTGCACCCAAGAAACTTGTATTCAAGATTGTGCCTTTGTCACTCGACTGGTGCCCTAAATAGTCATTCGGTTAAGTTTCATCTGCGCTTTTATGGGCTTATCAGGCTTCGGTTTCTTCTCTTGCCGAGGTCCTTGTGGCCTTTAGTGACGGAGCTGATGCTGCACAGCTTCACTGGATCTTGTTTGTCCTTCTGCTGTGAGCAGTGAGAATTAGAGGTTCGTGTAAATTAGGCAGCCGTTTTTCCAACAGAAGAAATCTGTCTGTCACCTCGGCATATACTTCTTCAGATTACAGCTCAGAAACAACCAGGGACACTTTCTATCATGGCATGCACAAACTTATGATGCACAATGAATTGGGATGGCATCGCGGTCCTAAAATGAAAACGGACTAATTGGTTATATCGACTGTTTTCAAGCAAGGCGACTTTGGTAACCACCTTGACTGCATCAAGAGATTGAGCACTGGAAATGCTGCAGTAATTTCTCTATCTACACTGGTCTATCGTTTTTTCAGGTCTACTGGCCGAAAAGCTAGGAATGCCTCACACTAATGCAATCAACATACACCAGTAGCCTAAGAAGAATGCCTTGCATTGCGCTGGCTTAGTGAGTTGTAGTCACACCCGTCATATTGCAAAACTCTGGATTTTTACAGCCTCTCCTCATTCTTGGCGTGCAAATGTCCATTCCCGTTGGCATCGCGAATAATAAAGCAAGGTTCAACAACAGAAGTAAATCCAATGAGAATGTCTGCAGGAATCGCGAGATCTGGTGGTCACGTCGAGCGCTGGAGATGGAATGTGCTTCCATCGTGAGAGATTCCCGCAAGCCACTTCACCTCATTTGAGCTAATGATTGAAAGCACTGAATGTCAGCACAAAGATTTGTGAAGCTGCTGGTTTGTTTATCTACAGTCAGTGGGGAAATCTTGTATGCTGGGAGGAACAATGTGAAGGCAATTTAGTTGGTCTTCAACAACAGTACCCGCTCATAGCTACTTCGGCACACGTTTTGTGGTCTGTTTCGACAGGACCACCTTCCCAGATCATTACGGAAATCCACGTCTTGGGTCATTAAAAGGCAAGGGCCTCCAATGAACTTTTACCAGCATTATCTTAAGGCGGGGAATCCAACTCGTCAGGCAACTTCAAATTTTTGCCCTGGAAGTTCTGGTGCCTTAAGCAAGTCCCTGTTCACGGGAGAAGACAACTGTTACCTGCAGCTTTAAGAAAACTGGCAGTGGTGGAACTAACCATGGGGGTATTAACCTAGTACTGACGGCTTTCGATCTTTTTGTGTCGGCCATCTTTCACAAGCTGCATAAAGGTGGTGAAGAGAAATCTCGTGAGCAGCAAGCTGAATTCTACATTGGCCGTGGATAAATCGACCAAATATTTGCCTTTCAATAGTTATTAGATCACCCTTTTTGAATACAAAGGACATAGATCATTGTATTCTTAGAAATCTGCGCAGAATTTGGCTCCGTTAGAAGGTTTACACATGATGCTGGTAACTGGAGAAGTAGTGCCTGAGAAGTATCTGCAGGGCCTGAAATAGAAGCCACTTTTCGCAGCTCTTCGCCACTTTTAGTAAAATGCGTCAATGTTGCCCTATATTTCTGTCCCTTTTGAAATTTGTCGCAAAGAGCGCCATTGAGAATTTTGGCCTAGTGTTTTGTATGAGAAAATTAAATACTTACCAGAAAACATTTTCTTGACTTAGAAAAAGCCAATAATATCCCCGTGACGAGCAACCGTTCATAGATCGCTCCACACCGTCTGAGTGGCTCGGGAATTGAGGTTTATTGATACGGCATGTGGTTTTAACCTTCATAGTGTAAGCTATTCCTTCAAGTCTGCCAGGCAACTTTCTGCACTGGCCATTTGTGGTTATTGGCTGGAATCAGTCAATAGGTTCAAATATTGAGAAAGCACAAGTTGGCGAACAAGCTCGTTTTCAGTGATTCGTACACTTGTCACTCCATCTCTATATATATATATCTTGACAAA
>LUCM01010362.1:434165-464112 GCA_008360955.1 Fasciolopsis buskii
GGAATTCCGACCGAGGCCGTTTTCTTTCTTCGTCTTGGTTGTTGACATGCAACTGTTTAGTTGTTTTCTTATGAGACGTGGCGGATAGTGATTGTCTTGCAAGATGTCGTCTATTCTCTCACCTCGGCCTACAGTTCAAAGTACACACACTCACAAACACAACTACACAGACAACAAAATATCAGTTGGCACGTGAACGTTCTCTCGGTCATTTGATTGCAAAACTTGCCTTGAGAAAGGCTACCCACGGTAGTCGAAACGTTAGCGCATTACATCTACCAACAAGGCTTCGTTATAAACATTGTCATTCACAGTTAAAACCCATATATGGCGCATCGATTTTTCGATACACTCTTTATATCATTTGGTCCTGAAATTTCTCTCTTGGTTATAATTTTGCTGATCCGCTGAAGTTTCCAGGTTCACTGCATTCCGATGCGTGATTTGGTTTTGCAAAAGGTACAGAATGGGGTTCGTAGGCCTATTTCATCTAGCTGAAGCTATCTATTATGGCTTTCATTTCATAATTTCAAATCATCGAATTAATTTGAAACATTTGTAAAATAAATTAGCTGCTAGACGAGATAACTGTTATCTACGAATATTAGTCATTCAAATGTAATTCAGAAAAACGAATATCGGTTAGCCAGAACATGTCTTTTCGACTGATTTTGAAATACCTTAGTGTTGTTCATAGCCCAAATTCATGGTTTTTGAGCTTTTGTGATCGCCGAGATTGAGGTTTTTAGTCGTAAACGTTTCTTCATCAGCTGAGGCAACATCTTTAGTACATTAGCGCAAAATTAATTTTCTGTCGAAAAATAGTCTTGAAATGCGTTTAATCCAGTCTGACTGTAAGAAACGACATAAAAGTCTTTGATTATTGAATAAAAGTTTGAATTGTTTGAGCATCTTAAAATACGAAAAACAGCGTGAACCCGAATATTAAAAATGACCTCTGGTAGACGAAACGTCGACTCCTTACAAACATTCCCGACCACGATATGTTTCATTGTTTAAAATATTCAAATAAAATATCACATGACACATTGTTTTTTTAACGAAATCCGGAATAGATTCTGTTCTAAAAATTGAGTTAACTTATATCAAACCGAACTCCCGTTTGTTTGGATTTTTCAGCCTTATCGTCTCCGATACGACTCCTTCTTACAGACGGAATGGTAAGCATTAATTGCGTATTCGCTATTAACAATAATATTAATAATAATAAAACTCAAGGATGAGATTGACAAGACCATCAAGGAGTTCAAGGTAGTTTCATGTGCCACTTTGAAAAAATCGCATTCCAGAGAGCATCTCAGGCAGATGTTGAAGAGACTAGGAAACTTGCGGTTGACCTTACGGAAATACACCTGAGCAGACAGCAGGAAGTAAATGGTTGTTTCAGTCTAATCAGAAATGTACATTACAGCTCGATCGTCAGTTTCGATCATCAAGCCGCGGCGAATTGGATCTGTCGGTACAAACTATGCTTCAGGATGTTGAGGAAAGTACGTCTACGAAAGCTCGACCCACGAGGAAGTTGCCACGCGTAAATGCTGATCCGCCAAATGTTCAGTCACACACAGGTATGCAACCAGGCCTTCACGTAGAGCGATTTTCAGATTTGTTTGAAATTGTGGTTTGTAAGGGACTACCAGTTCGAAGATATTTCCGATTAGTGGTTTTTACCCATTCTCGTTACATCCATTATGTCATCGGGCCATAGTTTACCACTATCATTCGTATGATCGCCTTACAACGGCCCCATAAGCCTGTCAGGAACTGGCAGTCATTATGCACTCCCGGATGACCCAGGTTATGATGTGTGCTTTTAACGCGCACACAATTGGTCAGGTCCGGTGAGCTCTCTCTCCTGCACACACACACTAAAAGCACAAACATGTATGCCTCTGGGTCACCCAGTCTTGACTTTATCTTGCAAGGTACAGATTTTAATTGGAAAGCATACAACATTTTTACAATCAACATTTTGTTCCCATTTAAGCTTAGTGGTTTCCTGTGATACTGCCAGTGCACCTTTGCCGTAGATTTGTGCTCTCTTGACATGCTCAGAATGAAATACCGTTTGACTTAGAATAAAAGGCCTAGGCAAAACTGGTAAGCTGATAAATTGTTTTAAAATGATTTTGTCAGTTTGTATGATAGTAAAACTAATATTAGCTTGCCATACTAACTTATTTGGATGATGAAGGGTGCATGCAGATAAGGTGTAGACGTGAGCATCACATGGTTAATTGCCGCTAGATTTCCCCTGCAAACAAGGACACATTCGAGCATACTTAGTCCCAAATCCTCAGATGTCATTGCAAACGGCACTTCAGTGCAGATTAAGCATATCCGACGCGATCCAATAACCGATAACAGTTTGGATACTGCCTGGGAAATTTTATCCTTTTCCCAAGGCATTTAAATTGGTACTTGGGAGTATGACAACTTAATGAATAAATGCAAGAAAGCTAATTTAAAAGTGGCAGCTTGCGTCATATTTGTTACCATTTCAACGTGCTATTTAACTCGGAGGTAAGTGTAAAAGAAAGCAAATGGCTTTTCTTGCGTACCTTTGCGATTGCGAGAACTAACCTCTCCGGCAGCTTTCCAAATGTTGAAACCGCTGGTCTTGGCTACAACCAAAAACTGGTTAATTCCATTTTTACTTTGATAGCACCTGTTGTGGAACAAACAGTCGAGTCACAAGCATCAACCAGCGACGTCCATTCTGCTGAAAGATCGAAAGAACGAACGTACGCGAGAGCGAGCAGAGTGGTTAGTCAAATGATTCTTTCACCAGATTTGTTTCACTTTTCGCCTTTTTTCATGATTCTTGTGCGTCATTAGATAACAAAACTGATAAAGATTTTGCGTTCTAGCGTCGCGGTGAAAAAAGTGATTACAAAAAACAGATCAATATATAGGTTTTAGAGGCCGAATATGCGACATGACTGGCCACACCGAAGACATTGCCTGAAAATCGGCATTACATTTTTAACTACTGGTAAATATTTTAGTAGTCGGCAAAAAATGGTAATGACATTGCCTTTACTGGCAGCCGCGCTTGATAATGAACGTTTGCTTTGACTACTGCATCTCAGTTTAGTTCATGCTCATCCAGTTCCACAAAATGTAAATTGATTTGCACCGAGCACGCTTACATTTCTAGACCGATTTATCTCTCAAAAATATGAGCTATGCTAGACCGTGCCGCGGTTTTCGTCCTGCCTTGAGTTGAAACATTAGACTTCGTCTAACCTCATATTTAATCACTTGGATCACAGCCAGATTCAGGCGACCAGTGATTTTGAGCACACTTGCCCATAAAATGAACTTCAGGTACCCATATAATAACAATTTCTGAAAGAACTAAGCTCTAGTTCTGTAAAATTTTTGCCATTCCCAATTAACACAAGATGGTTGGTAAAAAAAGATGTCTCATTTACTACATGTAATGGTAAACAAATGTGAAAACTATCAACTGACAGATTTTTTCGCGTGCCAGCAGCTGCCGAAAGATCTAAGTCTTTTTCAGTAAAACAACATTTCTATAACACACTTAGGGTGTAAAGGCGCGTTTGTTATTTCATGCAAGTAAATCACAAAACTTTTCTCACTTTCAAATTGGCCAGAAAATATCAATGTTTTGGCCGCACACCTTTTCTACTTGTGTTTGGTATGAGATTGAACTTCTGTTTCTCTGACAACACTAAAGGTTATGGAAAGATTACTTCCGCTTGGACATGGACTGCTCAGTACCTCGGTACAGTTTTCCCTTCTCACTGAGCAGTGGCTGACTCATCGGAGTATTTGTTAGTCAGCTTCATGAGGCATCGGTATACACATAAAAGCCGTTGAATTTAGTCCAGCAAGAACAGAAGTATTTCCGCGACTCGAGAGTTAGGGTTTACCACTCAGTTTGGAAATCATCCTTGGAGCTTCCATGAGAATCCAGATTTTGATTTATGGTTCAGTGGAGAAAATGGTTTCGTGAATGGATTCAATGTGCATAAATAAAGAGTTGCAAACCCCGCGAAAAACAGTTTGAAATCTACCGAACTTTCGCAATGCCCAGAGATAATGAGATCCGTTTTCCAAGCATGTCCATTTTCTTGGGTAGTACAAAATGGGAAAAGCAAGTTTTTGGTTCCCTGAGGCATTTCAGAACCTATTTGCATAAACTGTACATTGGTATCATGAACAATTTTTGGGCCAAAATTACGATTCAGTTGGCCTATCGTTCGGTCTCCCATCGTAGGTTTTGGCTGGGATATGGTCGGATAACACAATGTCTGATAGCAGATCACGAAATATTTCCATGGTAATGCTCTGGTAGTCATCACGATTCCACAAGGAGCAAAATCGCATGAAGATGGGGATAATGATCCTACGAAAACTCTGGAGTTTTCAACGATGAAAGGAAAGGGTCGGCGAATTGAGGATTCAGTTGGCCGTCAATGAAAGTTACTGCACTTGTTTGATGAAGCTTTGTGTAGCCTGTAAAGTAGATTCATGAGGGACGAAATAGGGAATAATTAAAACCATTTGAAATGATAAGTCAAAGACAGACTTATCATGTCCGACATGAATTACTTCCTAGGTGAATCAGGGAAGACGACGCTTCTCGTGATGTACCACATGTAATTCGCTAACATAGGTTGAGAAACTAACTGACTTTCAAAAAATTCAGTCAACACCTAATAGAGCGCTGTTTCCATACAAAAATGACACTAGTAATGAAGTCGAAGTTCGCAGAATGGCCGGAAGTGGTGAATTTCATGCACCTTTTTAATGGTTCATCTATTTATTTGAATATCAGCTGAGTCAGGCCCAATACCGCCCATCAGACTTTCTGTTGTGAGTTTTAGATGAAAATGAAAATTCGTCCGTAGGACTGAGTTTGATCAAGTGAGAGATTCAGTGTGAAGTACTTAATAAACCCATGAAGACAATGGAGCCAACTCACTTGAATGAAAAATCACGAAGAGAGTAGTAAATGTTTTCTTTCGATTGTGTCAGTTTTCGTCGCTTTCTTCGAGTGTGGAGCGGAGTACAAATATGCAAGGGCAGTTTAATCGGCCTACTTTATGTGTACAGGTTCCGCAACAGTACAGAGGACAAAGCAAGGTGATATACAAAACGTGAGTGGTGAAGCAAATACTCTCAGTCTTTATCGTCATTCAAGCAAGACGGCAGATTTTCCTTATCACATAGTACCCGGTTATATTGACTTCCTATCGACTTGGAATATGGTCGAAGGAAACTGATCTACGGTTTCTGATCAAACATGGCCGGCAATTAACAGATGCTAAGTTCTCGCTTTTCTTTCTCGTGCAAGCTTTTAATGTACGGGAACTTGTTCCGTCGTTAAAACCTCGAATAATTTAACTTTCAACTGGAATCAACGTTCGAATGCCATGTTGGAATTGTACATTCCGCCTAATGGAGGTCGAAATTCGCGAAAAAGTGTGTTTAGATTCCCTGGCTGATAAAACATTACAAGAGGACAGTTTGAGAAGTGAGTGCCATTTTTGGACTAAGAGAATATCGTGGTTAAAAACGGATTCGTTTCTAATTTTACATGAACAATCGATTCCTTATTGCTGGAGAAAACAGTTTGTGTGAAAAAATGCATTTAGACTAGTGGAATAGTATCCTGTCGTGGTTATCACTTTTTCAACCAGCGTGAATCAGTGCAAGATCGAAAAGGAATAACAAGGTTCAATAACGGGAAAACACTAGCGTCAAACGAAACAACAAATCAAATGATACGCATGAGACTGAATAGTGGTAGGGAAAAAATAAAATCTTATGCCTCATACAAACCGAATCATGTTGGAGTGTTCAGCAATACCGGGGCTGACCATGCGGTCCTTTTGACCTTATTTTGTGAAAAGAAACCTCTGGACATGAATCAACGCTAGATATACTGACACAGTTGTTCGTCACCAGAAGAATTCATTGAGAGGATACAGGCGCAAATCGGTTATTGACAGTATACAAGAGGTCGTCGTGTTCCATCCAGATGACCTGACAGGGGCGACGATGAACTCACAGTATTCCATTCATGGTTCTTACCATAAGTCGACCAGGTCTAGGTTACTGATGTCTCCTAATTAGGATAAGACAGCTTTACAGTGGATTATGTATGCACATATGAAACCAAAGTAGTTCCAACAGTCTTTCAATCGTTTACTTGATCAGCGAAGAAATTACCGCGTTGTCTACCTTGGAGTTACATGTTCCCAGAATATTTAGTGGCGTACGTTACCCAAAGTTGGAAAAGTGTCATCTCTCTCTCTTGGGATGTAAGCTGTCCGTATCTCAGAAGTGTATCTAAAAATTTTTGGTCGCTTGGATGATCTCCCCCCTCTCCACACCAACTTTGCCGTGTCCCAGTATTTCCCTTTGGTTTGCCCAAAAAGGGATGACCAGTTAAATATTTCGAAGTGCAGTGACATATCTAAAACTCTACTCATTGACATCATCATAAATAGATCACGCTGCTATTTACAGTGACCTGTTCCCGTAACTAACCCTAATACCCACTATCCTTTTCACAGTGAACCTAACACGGCTGGATTTGCAACCTCCACACACCCAAAGTCCAACGTTTTGTTTTCATTTGCGTTGACACGTAATTTTGTCTGGTCATATCTCACTCGTCTTCCTGCTGACCGTGAGAACGCTGTCAATGAGAATCGCAAAACAGCTTGAACGTCCAAAATTGATTTGCTCTTAGATTAATTTTTACCGTTGCAATTAAACTCTTGGGTTAGACTACACTTTACCCACAAAAGTACAATATAGAAGACTGACAGTTCGTCTCTTTGTAGAGGTATAAAGCACCTATCGATTTTCAGGTGATTTCGATACATTTTCTCAAATATTTTTTCGCTATTCTCGAGTGATCGAATGCGCTTCATTGGAGTCTGCAAGATAATGAAAAAATGCGAGGACGCCAATGTGTTTTCGTAATTGCACATATCTTGGGTTTTTGATAGCCCAACTGCATTATCAGACAGCGAGCGAGGACCAGTGATGATTTATGAAAGTCGTCATCAGATTTAATTTGCTTATTATAAACGATGATTCCTTCCGTTCCATTCGCAATAACTCTCTGGCTTCCTATTCAGAGGCACAGCGCGTCAGCACAAAGTCAGCGAATTCAGGAATTAGATGGAGTAAACCAATTACAGGACCTTATTTGAGCAGATGGCTTTGCGAAATAAAGATTTGTTGGTTATAGAACAAAGTGGTTCTTATTGTTACTCTTTATCAATTATAATTAGCTAGCTGTTATCCACGGAAGTTCAACACGATGGTCCGCGGTCGCCCCTGATACGTTATTCTATAAAACCCAATGGTTTCATTTTCCTAGGCCGAAGAAAACCGCAAAGTCAGCATGTTGAGCCGCAGGCAAGATGATGCTACAATTGCCGCTGAATTATCTACTGCAAAAGTGAAACGTCGCCTCCGAAGCAGTGTTGCCCAACCAGATGCTAAAAGGAGCATATCCGACGGTTATGCATTGGCCAGACCAAGTGTAATGGTTCGGGAACTGTTAGGCACACATGTCCCAAGCCTTGAAAGTGGACCGAATACCCTCATCTCCAGAGTAAGTACCGGTTGTCTAAATATTAACAGTAATATCGCATATTCTTTGATATCGTTGTCCGGGAGCGAGAATATCATTCCCATTTGAATATCTAACGTAATTACGAGAGCGTCACTGTGTCCCGTGCACTAATGCGGGGTAAATTCTGTGAGATTTGATTGTTTTAACCATGTTTTATTCAACTTATAGGACGTTTATTTGGCATCATTGTGTCCGTGCTTTTTGGAACAACGTGTTCAGCTTTATAACACATTCGGAATTTTCTAATGCATAGTGAGGCCGATATTGAGCTATATCACTTGCTTTTTAAAAGATCCTGTTTCAGTTTCGTTCAAGTTTTTCAACCGCAAACTTTGCGTCAACACGCACTGGCTTTTGTTACTGCATTGCAGTACCGTCTAATCAAAAGAAAAGAGAAGGCGGAATAGTGAAGAATCTACTACATCGTAATAAGTAAAACTGCATAGAAAAAGAAGAATTGCGAATGCAAGAGCCCCACTGGGCTGTGACATGTATTCTCCACTCGTCGTACGGGAAGTCATCGCGGACTGTAGCCGCTTAGCCTACATGGACTACGCCAGCCAGTCCAGTGGTTAGGGTTTTCGTATCTTTTTCATGTCATCGATCGATCTGCCTCGGAGGTCAGCGTAAAACGAAGCAGTCGTACTGTGGGCACTTGCGAGCATGCTCAACTACCTTAATCTAGGCATACTCACTGATACTTCTGAAGATTGTACCTGAGGGTCCAGTAGCTTAAGCCTAACCTCTGTTACTCACGAAATTTTCTAACTATATTCTCTCAATAATATGAAGAAAAACATGTTCAGACATTGGGGATCTTGTGATATCTTCTGCTTTCAAAGATCATGTTTCTGAGCCTCATAGTATGCTCGATCTCACTGAGGCTGCGTAAATCCGACCAATAATAGATAATCAGATATGGGAACAATGCCACCGATGCCTCAAGTAAGCCAAAATCAGCAAGTGGCTATTCCTATTTGTTTCGAATTTAGTAAACTCACTGTTTGTAATGGTCATGTGAAGAGCTTTCTATAATTTACGTGGTTATGATGAACACTATCGACGAATTTGGGTCGCTAAATGTGGTCCTTTAGTCGGCTGTCTCAGTTCAGTTCCGAATCCCGTCACGCTTAATCGGGCAAAGAGGATCAATTTGTACGTCTCGTTTGTTAATCCAAATCAGCGAGTTAATATAGATTGGCTAATGCCAATATTTATTGATTGACTGCCTGGATATATTAACTGTTCTATAGTCTTTGTTTCAAACAAATCCCCCGCTCACCTACGAAGGTGTCTTGAAAATCCGGTAGTTTTTAATTTTGTTTTGGAATCAAAGAAAACGGGCAATCATCTTGACACAGATGTCAGTTCTAAGTTTAATCTGAGTCCGGAGTGTGTCATTCATCGGCATCTGAGGATATTCGTCAGCGTATCCGAATTTCTTGATGAATTCGGACTGAGCACATCATATTCTCCCCTAGTAAATAGATTCGCAACAGAAACACCAACTTGCGTCCCAGGTAGGCTGCCAAGCGCGTAACAGAGTACCCAAATGAGTGATCGAGACAAATGTGGCCTTTATGCCCCAGTGAATAAAGTCAATCCAGCAAAAAACAATTTAGCAACTGCAACTAGCTACCACAGTCTGTTTTGTTACACTAAATCAGCTCGAATGTTGACGAAGTGAAGCCGAGAATTTCGCTCGCCTACTTGACTGCAGCTAGGTAGGACCGAACAGTTAGTACAAGAAGGAAGGCATACACTCAATGGTTCTGTCTGTTTTTGAAGTTACAACCCTTCAGACCGCAGCTTCATGACCAATTGCCAAAGACGAATGAGTACAACATGAAACTCATAGCTGTTTGTTTACGCATCTTCTTGCTAGGTTAAAGCTAATCGGACAACCAAGATTCATTCGAAACCAATGATTAGGTGTCGAACCCTCATCTATCACGGGGTGGGATGCAGGCGTTACGCCACTTGAATTTATCCCTTAGTGAAAAAATAAATCGCAGTCTTTGATTAACTGAATATTCTTTTGCGCTCAAAGTCGAGTTTTCCAAGTTTTTGAATGACTCATTGCCGGTTTTTAGCAGGAAAGGACGGTAGAACTACTCGGTAACATTTAGATCCTAGCAGAACATATCACTTCTTGATAGTATGATTTCGAATACCCGATGCTACAGGTTTTTCATTTGTTCTAAGATAGGTGGAGTTTATGGTTTTGATGGAAACATCTCAAACTATGAAGTGGTGCTATGGAAATACAAAAAAGACGGTGAAAAACATCGTATATTTAAAAAAACCGTCGCCCATAGAACACGTTCAGCCTGCGGTAAAGTGGATAACCACGCGATATTTTACAACTTTCTGTTTCAAGCTCTGTGGGAGCATTGTGCGATTGTTTCGTTCACCTGGTTGATAGTCTTCACTGGTGGCTACCTGCCTGCCGTGAGAACACAACTGACGACGAAACTGATGCAGCTCACTTTAGTGTGCTCCGGAATACTCTTCGCTGTAATCCAAGCGATAATCTGCACGGAGTAAAGTGTAAATTGCAAGATTATTTGGGTATAAATAAAAACGAGCAAATCAGCGCACTGTTTCAGACTTAGGTCAACAAATTCAGAATTCCGCAAAAACTATTTCTTTCCCAATAACTAGCAAGTGCAAATCTACTCACAAAATATGAACTAGAATACGGGTAACTCATGGGACTTATAATGCGTAGGTAAAATAAGCCCGTGTTGGCGGGTTCGGTAATGGTTACAACAAACTTGATGCAGCTTCTCGTCAGGACACCCGGCTCGGTCAAATTTACTATGATTCCTCCTCAGAAATGATGCTTACATACGGTTCCCCACTAACACCCACGCTTCGAACAAAAAACAAAGTAGGGGTACTCGTTGACCGGAATTTGTCCAGAAACTTATAGCAATGGGAACTGATGCACATTGTTAAGTAGATCAATTAGAAACGTCACACACGAGAGCTGTGAGCGTGGAAATCAAGTATACGCGTTTTACAGCCACAAGCTCATAATAGATATACCAGTCTGTACTAACTACATCTGGATTTGTTTTCAAAATTACGGTTTTTTAACTGCTTATGTGGTACCGAATGGACGGGATAAAAGTTTGCTCTCCCTTGTTCTTACTGAGAAAGCCGCAGAAGAGTCCTGCCATTCGATTTACTGAGTATTCCAACCCCCCCTCCTGAACGATAATGACATGCATGGTAGAATCCATTAGAGCATCTTTGGAAAAGAAATGTTAGCTAATTGGATCTTTTATCTTGGACTATAGGGAAACATCTACGGTATTGTCAACAGATCCGTGTCGACCGAGTTCTTATCTGAATTAGAAGTCGAGTACGGCTTGGCTAGCGTTTGGTAATTTTCATTGGCCCGGGGTCCGTTTATTGCCTACTATGGAATAACACCCTGTCCGCTCCCCATCAAATGTGGTGTCTTACAAGGTGGTCTCATCTTCCCCTGCTTCAGCTTGATGTATGTAAAACAAACTTCTATCTAAATCTTCTTCAGTGCGTGTGAACAGGCAGACATCGTTGTCTTTATAGTTGAAGATTCTAGACATAAGATGACTAAATAAATCGAAGAAAACCATAGCATATCATAAACTACTCCTCCTTCGATTTTTAGAATTGGAACACATCTAACTGTCACGATGTGCCATAATCTTTATTATCTCTGGAATCAAGCTGCAATAGTTGTGATGGGCCAGCTCTCTCCCTACTCTATCTTTGTTCTAAACGGCTCATGTAATCCTTCATCGTCCCTAGTCAACTATCTTTGGATTTTTGCGTACAACAGCAGCCTCTCGTGACCTGCGAACATCAGCCAAAAAGTTTGCAAAATTGAACAGCCCGTGTTGTTTCTTTCTCAAACCACGCATGTTCGTCTTACCCCGTAGATGCACCTTAAAACGCGTAGCCGCTAAATTTAGCCGTCATAGGTTCTGGTGCTCTCAAGGGAATTTGGCCCGTCTGCCTTTCAATTTATCATTAGGTCCGCAAAACACAAACCTAGGTGTATAGCCATATCTTGACTGGTATTTGTTTACATTATCACAAACGTTTTGTTGCGTGTGATAATTTTACTTCCGAAATCCTATCTGATGACCATCATCTCTTGCACGGTGAACTTCCGAATTCCGCGCCTACATCGTCCGCATGCTCACATTTTGAACTCCCGCCTGCATACACTTGGACATATCGTGCGCCTCATCTCGTTTGTTTGGTTGTTGATCGTCAGAAACTGTTCATTGAACTGCATAATCGCTTGAATGGAGAATAGCAATCCGTCTAAAACAATTTCATCTCATGCATATCGCCAGTTTTGGAGGACAGAAAACTAGCCACATTTGGACGTATAAAGCAACAAGTGACTTCACATGTTTAAGACCTGCTTAAATGGAAATGTCAACAAAAGAGTCGGAGTAAACTCCGAATAGCTTTAAAATAGTTCTGAAGTAATATCGGTGGTGTTATGTTTTGCGTTTTTCTGTCATTCAGGGTGGCATATTGGTGGAATTTCTTCCCAGCTGCCAATCCAGTCCTGTCGGCTTGAACGCTTTACCCACTTTTCCACACGATTTTCGTGAAGGATACAGTGCTCATGTGCCGGCTAGCTTGACTTATTGTCGATAAGACTGCGAATGATGTGAGAACCGAACAGTCGAAGTCTGCTTGTGACCTTGGTTGCACTGTCTTAAAACAAGAAGGCTTTAGGATTTTACTTTGAACTTGGAAATTTCAAGGGGAAATCACCAGGTGATGAGCGGGGACTTTGTGTCTGGAAAATCGGTTTGTTCCGTTTTTTAGAAGTTCAGAATAAGTAAACTACGTGGTTGGCCGTGACGTCGTATTTTCTTTCCATCTAGTTACCTCTTATATGAATCAACTTATGTAGGATCCCATGATCAGACTGCGGGCAGCGACAACACTCAGCATGACTCCAATTAATCGCTTTGGAGAGAAAGTCACAAAAAATGTCAACAACTGCTTTATCTTTTTCATTATTATTAAAGTGTTTGCACCTGTTTAGCAAATGCCGAAAAAACCAGACCGACTAATTTCTATCCGCTTTGTTGAATGTGTCCCGTTTGTCTAGCTCTCGTGGAGTGGCTTACGTAATCTGGACCGAGTGGAAGAGTCCGTTCAGCAGGTTTTCTTCTCCTACCAATGGGAACCGGCCGAAAATGATTCTGGGTCAGAATTATGCGACTCCGATGCGTTTGCTCAAAGAACTGAACGGAAACATCTACCTTCGGATTCGAGGAGGGAAAGTCGTGCAGTTGGAGAGGGCGGAGATATGGAAAGTGGAGACAAAAGGCAAGAAGATCCTACTACTCTCGAGGTAAGTAGCGAGAAAAAGTTCGTTCTTGTTTTCGGTTGGTGAAAGCCTGGATGCGAAAACTTGCAGGCTTGTTTTCCCATTTGGAGGGCATCAGTTTCAGCTTCGGATTTTAAAACTGTTAAACTCGCAACAAATTACTGTGGTTTTGGCTAGAAATGATGACTAGCTGCATTTAATGAACTGGTCGTAGACTTACCTGTCATCCAAAGCCGCTGTCCAGTGTTAATGAGTTTAAAACAATCAGTGATTTGAACAGATTTCCCGGGCATAGGTTACAGTTCCCAATGACAAACGGACACATGCCCAAATTAGGAAGCATGTCGTCATTCTATTCTGCAGCGAAACAATTCACACAGCATTCAACGGTGCAATCTGCCGACAAAATCACACTCCTGACTCAATTGCCCTGTTGGAAATGTTCGCAAGACTGAAAAAAAGAGCCAAAATCAGTCGTGTTAAACCAAAAGGTCTTTTTTTTGAAATAGCATTTTCACAAATCTAGTCCACAATAGCTCAAGTTAATAGCTGAGTACTTGCACTTTCCTGTTTTCAGTACTCTGTCCTTTCCTCAGACATTTTAGTTAGTTGATTTTTCTGTCTTTCATTCTCAATCTCAGGTTGTGGACGAAACTACGAAACTGATTACGACACTGGATGGCGTGCAGAAGACCAGAACCGATTTTGTCACACTTGGCCGAGCCACGTGGCCGTCTCGAGGAGACCGGGTGGATGTAGAAGCAGGATTTCTTTATTATCCCTCGACGGATGAGAGTAAGTTTTAGAAAGATGGTAGTTACCTACTCGAGAAATGTTTTTAAAATAGGCATATTGTCCTTTTGCAAAACCAACATCCAACAGTCATCCATCTAACAGTCAAAACATGAAAGCCCTCAGGGCTTTCCATCAGGGAGCAGTCGTTGTTGTACCCATCTCATTGACACAATCGATCGGGGATCGGCGAGGAACCAAGGGTGTGAAAGTCTGCAGGGTTACAACAAATGAGATGTTGTTTTCACAGCTAGCATTAATTTCATTAGTACGAACATCAGTCTATTTTTACACGGATTGCTTCACAGTCTGATAAGTTTGGGACTACCAGGAAGCTCCATTTTCAGTTGCCTCTAAAGTATCCCACCATTGCGACCAATCTTTCTCGTCATGAACTATGGGCATTTCTACGACCATTCTGTACAGGCGGGAAAAGAAGATTCAGTACAGAGGGGCAACCAAGGCACTGCCGTATCAATTGAAGAGTCTTCTGCAAATGTACTACCTCATCGGTAAACTAAATCAATAAACATCTCAGTTTCTCTCGTTTTATGGCAAGGATTTTTAGAACCATCGTTTTTAGAAGAAAATATCAGTATGTGCTCCATTGTTTTATAGTCTTTCATCCACTCTGTCCTAATGCAGTGTATTTACATTGGCCAAAGTAATATCAGTCTGCTATTCGCATGTATTGAACGTCGTAGAACCGATTGACCAATTATATGGCCGCGAAAAATAGGCATCCCCACGGAATGGTTGCACATACGGTCTGCTGGGGCAGTCAATGAAGAACTCGAAAGCTATTTAATCAACATATCTAAATTAGTGAGCCCTAAAGCATAGTGACCTTACAAACGATCCCACAGCCAGCTTCACTAACTTGTGAAATAAGCAGGAAGTGCTGTCAACTAGTCAACTAATCGTTGTTCTGCAGACATTCAGTAGGGTTACAGTGGTTCGGGTGGTGGCAATTTCCCGAAAGCAAGTGAGCAAAGTTCTGGACAAATAAAATGCCCACAAAGACATTTGCCAGTGTATACAGTTCCGTTGATATCAGTCTCTTCCTCCAACGCGCATGCTCCACGAGAGTACGGCAAAAAAAGAGACTGCAAATCGGTATTTTCCTCTGCTCCGCACCAGACTGTTTGGTTCAACTAATCCATTAATTGGGACATTCTTGGGTCTTACAACGTTCAAGAACCCGTGGGAATAATTTTGGATTTCCAACCAATTTGTCATGCAGTGCCAGCGTCCAACTTGACAATGAAAGTCACAGAAGCACTACAGATGTTTCATCCTTGTTAGGAATCACCGGCATTGCGTAACCACCTGGGTGGGACTGGGACCAAACTCCAGACGAACTATTGTGAGTCGAATTATTCAGACATTACGCTAGCCGGGCTGATTCTCAAAGGCTCATTAAACATAAAAATCTCACGATATATATATGTATCAGGATGTTTGGACAAGAGTGCGCCGGGTACGCATACCCGACGAGCGACAATAACCGCAAAACCGACCGTGTGCTCCCGGGCAAGTTTTGGTTACCCTTCCAGATACTACTTACACTTTGTTTACAAATATGTACATATGTATCTACATATATAGTACACAGATCTGATTACAGATCATGTGCCTTCCGAATCACGGCGACGGACGAAAACAGCGAACGAGAAACGGAGAAGAAAAGGAAAAGACTATCCACCGGGATCTGTAATTTCTACGTGCGATGAATAGTGCCCGATTGCTCGAACCAAAGTAGAGAGTTGACTCAGGGGACCTTAATCCCAGCCTTCACCAACTGATTCAACTTACAAAGCAGCAGGCCTATCTGAAGGTCGCTTAATCCGCTGAATACCGGTCACCGGCCGCCTATTGTAAACGTCCTTCGGATGGAGCTAAACATCCTGGATGCCCGGTGCACCGCTTCACCACAGATGTCAGTGAGTAAAGTGACGTATACTTCGAACGCCATTTAGTGGTAGGTTTGGAATCAGGCTTTTGCTATCTTCCTTCAACTGAATGTGAAAGATCATCCAACTCAGTGGGCACCGGACATCCGTCTTCGTCCTCGCACCTTCCTTGGAACACCTCGACACGAGAAGATAGTACGCAGGACTTCTTCAACAAAGGTTATTTGAGACTAAAATCATTTAGGGCGGCTTCGAGAGACGTTCAGGGTAAACATCCAACACGGAGCCCGAAATACCCACCCCTGACCACTCTAAGAGCCAAATTAAAACGTCTGGGGAATTTTACTGCAATGTTTAATTGGTTTTAGCAGGGAAAAAAGCAAAGCACTGAATCTCTGCAGTATATAAGAATGTCAGCAGCGGCTAGGCTCCAGAAGACCGAAAAACGGCTGTTCACCTTTCCTGGAGCTAACATCAAAACTACGCTATGTTAGGGAAACACAGCAACTGCGGTCAACAACTTGGCGTTCATTCTTGTTCTCGGATCTGCGCGTTCTGTGGTCACAACTGGTGTGTACTCGTTTTTTTACTGGTCTCGTTGTGAACATATGTCCTATTTTTCAGCGTAACCTGAGACCTTACCGCGAGGTGACAACTGCACTCCAGGCAGCCCATTCACATTCACTCTCCCACTGATAGCTTGCCAGCACTATTGCTTACTGTTCGCTGTAATCTTCGATCATTCACTGAAAGTCAGCTTCCCATCAAAAATTCGACGTAATTCACTACAAATCAGCGTTTTCAACTGACAAACCGCTATCCAACCGTTGCGATAAGGAAGGAAATTGAAAAACAATCACATTTGCTTGTATTATTGACAGGCCTCCGAATAAACTGGACTCATGTTTCAGTCCGGTCATGCCCTAGACAATCGTAAGCAGTCTGTTTTATGCATTCTAGATTACTTGATTATGTTCCTTATTCTAAGGTTATCTAAACGCTTGCCCATAGCCTACCTGTAACGAACGCCGGTCGGTAACAGTCGGCTGAGTTGAGAAGTGAATTTCGTCGAGAAAGGTTATCAATCCTAACGGTACTGCATAAGAAGAGAGAGGGGCAATTGGCCGGTCAGGCTATGCACTATCACGCAATAGTGAGGTTCTAAGTCGCACGAACGCAACCTATTTCTGTACTCATAGAAGAAGCTATGGAAAAGCAACTATCTACCAATCGTGTTTAATGCGTAACACGATTGGCACTGCTTATATAGAACCAGCCATGAGGTTTCTGTCAAAGCAGCTGAATTCATTTTTTTTGTTTTGTCGGAATATATGATATTATCAGCTCCTAAAATCGGACTAAGGCAGACCGTTCTTGTCAAATTCGGATGGTAGACCTTAGAATGAAATCTGCTAATAAATACGTGATAGTAAACCTGGGAGAAAAGTGTGCGAATCAATTTTAACGGCTTTAATGTGCGACGAATCACCCAACCGCGTCAGTCGATCGTTGCGATCGACTACACTCAGTGCACTCACGATCAGCCACTGCCACAGGATCCCGCCGTCATGTGTCTCTGTTACCAAATCACCTAATGCACTGGGAATCAGTACGCCTAGCAGTACGGTACCACCAAATCATATTTACGCCTAACGGAACCATTTATAACTGGGCCATTCAGATGACATTTACAATCGACTTGCTCCCAGTCCGATTATTTTTTTGCGCTGAGTCCTGTGACGTAAGTCCTGAATAAGGTACAAAAGACAAAAAATATCAAACGCGTTTAATGACATGGTATTTAGAATATTTTTCATTTATTATCCACAGGTTAGACGAAAAAGAGTCTCTTAGACCGACTGCCCCTCCGAATTAGTGAGGAAGCACTAGTGACTAATTCAGTTGTTTATAGTAAGATGATAAGGTGCATGCACGAAAACGAAAATGGAGTATAAGTTCCATTAGATGATTAACTAATATACAAGTTCAATCAGACTGATACATCTGATGGAAACGAATGAGGCTATCTCGTCCAGATTGCCCGTTTGGGTATGACCGCATGTTAGACAGGTTGATCAATAATTCAATAATACACGTACGTCATTGTGTCAGCTCTCAAGAGGCCGTCAGGATTAGAAACGGTGTCTCCGAGCCTAGGGATTGTTTAGGTAATCATGTAACTTTTCTCCACGGCAAGTGCGAAAAATCGCTTACTTATGCCAAAGGTCTTCTTTGTCCTTAGTTAAAACACTGTCAGGATATTCAAATTGCCACAGCATTAGTTCACACATTCTTTAGCGCCCATCCACAAAAGGCTGAATTGCATTCAAACTACCTATCAGAAGCTGGGATTTGCACAGAAATCAGTTGAGCTATATCTTAGTCGTTTGGCCTATGCTGACTCAAATTTATGTACTGACATGCGTCACATACTAAGCACATAGCACATTGTATCCGTGGGCGCGTCGGATTATTAATTTCACACTTACTTGGTTAATTTTTATTTCTTCAATGCATTTGCAACGTAAAATAAATCCGCTCAAAGTTTACATAACCAACTGAATTCTTTCCCGAGGAACAGGGTACTAAATCCCTGGATTCATTGAAAACACCTCACCAGACTCTGAAATGTCAGTAATGGAGGCTCACAGTATGTTGAACGCAAGTAGCAGTAACACAGAAACGCGCATTCTTTGATCAACCTAATGATGCGCATATTAGGAAAAGAATGAATGCATACGATGAGTAAAATCCCCGTTGGTTCAAACAGAGTGACGAACTGAAAAGTAACTTTGCGGAAGGTTAAATTAGCCAACCTATCAATCGTCCATGACAGCCTGAAATGACCATATCAAATCAGGATAGGTCATGTTCGGTAAGTACCCTCCTGATTGTCTGATGCTTAATGGAATTCGAATTGCTGGCCTTAGACTTGATTTGCAAACTATTGACCTATCAGAATAAACAGATTATTTGAGAACTAAGAGAAATTGTGCCATCTTATTAGTGAGATTTACTCTGAACTTTGTAGGATTAGGCACATTACAACTGCTTATAAACAAGGTTAGTGATTATAAACTATATCAGTTATCATTTGTATGCACTTCGGAATAAACAAAAAACTGACCGTCATATTTGTGTCATTATATATCTCGTCAAAACTTCGCAGCTCCCCTGAGCTTGAAAATAGGCAGCAACGAACCACGCTATTTGGACGAAGAAGGTTTGTATGTGGGCAAACCACCTCTCATGATACCGGCAAATGTACGACGACTGGAGAATCGCATTATTCAGGAAACAAAATCACAGATCGTTCTGACGGAAGTGATCACCGAACAACCCGGACCGGGAGATGGCGGGGCTAATATGGAACTTGAAGAGAAAACAGCCGCAAAACTTCGAGTTCGTAATGTGTAATGCGTGCTCCATTTGTTTGTTTCTTCCGATCACAGCCCACTTGTGCCGTAAAATGCGAAACCATGTTGTCCTTGAAAAAGCATGGAAATTCCACTGTGGCAGTGAATGAACGTTTATTGAAACAGGCGAACTTATTCACAGGACGAATCGAAACCAGTCTTAAGATCAATGATCCGGTAACATTTGACTGTACACTTAACAACCTATATGTGAGGTTCGAATATTCGATACCATAGGAGGAATGTGAATTTATGCGACTTTCAAACGTGCCATAAGACTCTAGTCTGAAGGGGTTGTGCGCTTGCCTGACCTCCCATTTAACTGGTGATCCATGTATGCGTTCGAACAATCCAGTCGAACGTTTGTTTTTCGATATTTTCCAGCCCCAGGTGTACCTCAGTTTGATTTTCGGAATAGCTAACCGTATCATTCACTTGTGACCTTCAGTGTCACAAACAACTGAGATTACAGACAGGTAGAAATGAATTATGAGTATTTTGGAAATCACGATAGTGAAGACAGTACTTGGAAAAATAAATTGACAACTATGTGAATAATCCTTCGGCTAGTCGGGAGGATGTGCAAATCTATAACTGGCAGTGTCAGGTTTACACCAGAATTGAGTTTGTGGCACACATTCTTGTAAATATTATGCATCGTGATTTTGGTTTTGTTTGTTGTTGAATAAAACGGATCAAGAAGTGGGATCCGTGGATTTTATCAGACCTCGTGACAAATTCATAAAGTTCGTTAAGTATGGGGTAAGTTCTCGGTTATCTACGTATCGTATTCAATTCTCGTCTTGATAAATCTAACAAGAACACATCGCAGCTTCGAGTCAATCAGTGTCCATTTTTTTAGCCTACATTCATGTTCATAAGCCTTACCAGGTGATCCCAACAAAGCGGCAAGCTGCCCGTTGGTTGGCCATTAGCGTGTTCTCGATTAGCTGGTCTTGTCCACCTTTGCACCTTTATTCATTGATTGATTAATATCGACAGCCAGCATCCGGATGATTCGTTATTTCTCCGCCCACACCCTACGTCAGCATTAATCGTGTGTCAGACAGACATTCGAAGTTGCCCTTGGCTGCAATTGACAGTGCATGCTCGACAATGAACAGACGGCTTTTAACTCATTGCCGTCTGGATTTTGACATTGGTCCATCTCACTCCCTTACCGACTGCGCTAAACTTCAGCGGATTTTCTACATACCTCCGTGAGCTTATAAAACCTATGACGGTCAGCAAGAGCACATCCCGAAAGGCATTTTTACAATCGTCTCACAGTGGACGCCAGCGTTCACATCGGAATTGTTTCCTCATGACACGTAGTACTGACTTCACAAAATCAACGTATGCAACATAGGACGAAGCAAACTAAGTTTGTGGTTTTACCTACAGCGGATTCAAGTGACATTTTTGGTCTGAAAAATGCCAGTCACATCTGACACAAGAGCGGGGGTTGTCTTAGTTACTTGAATGTTTTTTTCCACAGACATCGGTTATACTTGAGATCTGTTCACGGTCAAATGAGAAAACGTACCAGTCTTCCTCTCTGCGGGCTGATAAGATTTGTAGGTTCGAGGACTGGTTTTTATAAGTGTGTGAAAATTTTCTATTAGAATGGTCTTTTATTCTTTTCCGAGCCACAACTTGTGCTTAATGCAACCAAGGAGTTTGGCCGATACAACACCTGAACGTCGGAATTCAAAACTAATTAGGACGCATGCCAAAGCACATAACTGTACCCATCTCGAGGATGTTTGGCACTGGTACTGGTCATAACTCAGTTCTTTTCCCACAATGTTTTGATAGCCGGACCTGTGGTTCGGATTTCAAATATTTCATCGCCAGCCGAATATTGTCCTCAAGTTGTCACCAATAGTTATGATGTAGACATAGTACACGGAAATATTCTATTGGATTTCGGCTTCCGTTACACCGAGGAAGTTTGATACTCATGGGAAGATAGGCTATTTGCCAGCTAAAATACTTCGCTTTGAAATGCCTTGTTATCCACTTTGCAGCCCTGGTTTCGTGAGGATGGACAATTTGCCCTGCAACCAAGTCCACTTAGAAGTGTGCCACAGAGGCCACCGGTGTGGGACGAGCAGTTTAATCCCCTGCCTCCAGAATTTCAAGTGGACTACATTCCAGTAAGCAAGATTTACGGTTTCCGCGATGATCTTTGTTGGGCGGGTTAATGTTTGAGAAACCCAATTATCAGGACCAAATGATATAAGGAGTGTATCGAAAAATCGATGCACCATGTATTGGTTTTAATTGTGAATGATATAATGTTAATAACACGGCTTTGTTGGTAGATGTAATGCGCTGTGTTATTAACATTATATCACTCGCAATTTAAACCCTATTATCATTTTCAAAAACCATTCACCTTGTACCTTGGAGTTTGGAAAACCACTTCCATATATATATATATATATATATATATATATATATATTTACTTGCCTTGACTGAGCCGTGGGGATTACAGTTGCTGCTATTTTCCTGCCATTCTATTTGCTTACACCACGTTTCATGAATATGGCAATCAACCCTAGCAAGCACTTGCAGGCTAATTGTGCTAAATGTCCTCACTAATCGTGGAATTAGAATCAATCAGTAGGGCCAGTAAGAATAGGAGTAAAATGTGACGTATGTATGGTCGAACACAGATTACTGGATTGTTTGACAATCCCCTGATCGGAACCGGAATAGGATTGGGAAAACACACACCGTTCGCCTTCGCAGATCCCAAGAAATTCGGTACTGGAAATCGATGCTGACAGGACTTGCATATTGAGAAATTCACTATTCTCTCTAAATGAGTGCGAAGCCTAGTTTGAGCGGCCGGAGTTTGCTCACTGACTGTGCAAAGTCCAAGTGACATCGCCATCTGAGTGCACTCGTTTAAACGACAAATGGTGGAACTAGAAAAAGGCTATTACCGGAGTGGGAAATTTGGCCCCGTCGATTCCAAGACGGCTTGTAACAGAACAAATTTGTTCAAAGTGAAAAAGCTGGGAAAATTTTCCAAATTTAGAAGTAGGATTGAGATGAAGGGGATTGAGAACTAAAGGCAAAAAAATTATCACAAAAGTTGCTCCCCTGTGACTGGCGTTGATTTTTCTTACTATTGTTTCAACCAGCTAACACTGAAATCCTTGACCCAAGTAAAGCCCAGAAGGACCAGCATTTTTTGTCGTGACATGTCTTGTCATTCTTTGCAGGTTTTATTTGGTATGGCAGAAGACAGATATCCTCATAAGACTTTGATCCGTGAATTGGATTTCTGACAAGAAGAGTCGGACAATCTGTTCCGTGATTGTCATGTTATGACAGGAGGAGTCTATGCAGTGTCAGCACAAAATTAGCTCCAGGCTTTTGGATCTGACTTAAATCCAGATTGTTTTTTTCAAGAATTAAGTCAAAATCATAAAAACTGTAATCAAAAATGAATATATGTCTGACTAAATCATTGAGGTTCGGATCCTGTTGACACTGTTAGTACTTGTTCAGTACTCAGAGTCTTAGAATCGCTACTCATAGGCAGTGAGTGCGACTAACGATATTTGATGAATGTTTGTTCAATTTCGACGACAGGTCAACTATTCTGTTCAACATTATATCCTTTTGTTTCAGCCGATGAACACTGAAATGACTTTTCGCTATTTGGCATTGGAAAATGAGAATTCTAGTCCTTGGAAATCGACGTCCTTTGAGACTGGGGGCCATACGTCATCTCGTCGTCGACATACTGGTGTTGGAGTGATCACTGGTGTACCCGAGTGTCGCTTGGATGTGGAAATTGGACAGATTGTGTTCGATTACCATCCACTATATACTTGGGAACATGTCCATGCTCAGAATCTTCGTCAAGTGGTAACGGCATATCGAACAGAGATGTCCAGAGACCAAGTAAATGCATGCATTGAAAGGGTAAGTGTTTTCTGTAAGTATGGATCTGGCCTAACCAATCTCTGTATCAAAAATTTGCCCGCGATTCGCCCCATCTATATCGTCTTTTTTAGTTTTGCTAAGATAATACTCAAAAGTCGGTTCTTCAGGAACGGCATTCACTCTATTGTCGCAGGTTCCAAGAAAGGGGCAGAGGGTTATAAACTGCGGCACGTCAATCAAATTGATTGGATTGTAACGGGTATGGTCGCATTTTCCGATGTCACGATAATCTGGAGAGCAATGGTTGAGTTAGAGCTGTAGGTCGCCCTAACTTGCAAATCTGAAGGAAAAAATGGTATTTGTTTTCATTTTCACAGTAGGTAAACACAAAAATAAGGACTACTTTCTCCGCGCATTACACTGTTTTTTCATAAGAGAGTACTGAGTTAGTCGCAGGTTTTTTCGACCAAGTCTACAGATGGCCTTCTGTGTAGCAGGCGGTTGTCCATTCAAACAAACGCCAACTTAAACCAGTTATCTTTAAATTTGATCCATCAAAAATTAATCAAAAAGACGGTCGTTTTCTACTAAAGGTTTCCGGGATTAACTACACATTAACGCAAAATCGAGCATCTCCGAAACCGGAAAACGTCCCACTACCATTATAACGTGCCATACAAAACTGTCATCAAAATCAAATGGTTAGCCAAAAAATCAATACCGGTGCTCTCGTATATTCATTAGTAATAATCTCCCAGTAAGGTTTGGTGCAGCGGCGGTTCAATTTCTGTTTTCGCTCAGTTCTTCCAGGTGTGTTTACCCAGCACTGTTGTTCTATGGATTCTTTTGTGACCTTACAGCGATTCTCGTCCAGTGTAAAATAAGAGGACATGTTTTGGATAGAAATTTCGTAGACGACGAAGATTGTCGATCACTGACCACTTAAACCGACATCCTCAACGATCTTGTTATCGAATCCGTTAGACCCTAGTCTAGAAGCAAATATGCTCCAAGCTAAGCAGAGAACGGCGGTCGATTGGCTGTCATCGCGGCGCCTGAATGTGACGGTAATTGGCTGGACTTATCCCACTATTCATCCCTGGCCTGTTCGATAACCAAATGTTAGACTTTTTTGCACGATTCACCGAAGAAAGTAAAGAGTTATTATTATTACTATTACTATCACTTCCGTCATTATGGCTATCACTACCACTATTATGAAGCGCTTTTAAGCAAAATGAAATTTGGCAAGAACCATTCGTACCTTCTAACCATGCGATCGATTAGCCTCACCCAAACATCTGAGGCATACCACCTGACCTTATGAAAAGCATTTTCGAGTGAATATCTTTAGCAACCCGTTAGATTAGGACTCTGCTTCACACAGTGACCTGTAAACTTGGTTGGAAGATTTCAGCAGTCGGCTAGTATCATTTAGTAAGATAGTTCTATTTGTATGCTTTATCGAACTGTTATGCAGGCACGCCTTTTTTTGAAACAATAGCTAATGGTTGAAAACGTGAATGGTGATTGGCTGAAAATATTGAATTCAAGTAACCGGTATGGTAACTGAAATACCCACCACCAATTTAAGGCTAGTGACCAACAGCATTTATTAGTCATCCGAAGAATAAACACACTCGTCCCTGGTGTTTTGTAATTCATGATTGTACCTGCGCTTTCTCTTCTTTCGGTACTCAGCTTCGTGCGTTGCAAAGAGCCTTGGACCAGCTTAAACGGAAGAAGCAATCAATCGAAGTGAGTCTCAGTGTTGTGAGAAAGTTATTTTCATTTGTTAAACGATACGCTGTCCAGTGGCAAGTTCCAAACAAGGCCGCCTTCAGAGGTAAAATGGACCACCGAATGATATATTCTTCATTGGCAATTCACACGAAGAGAGTTCAGATAATTCGACCTAAACAGGCTATGGATAAATTTCGTTCAGTTTCCGTGGTCCACTTTGACGACGTCAAAAAATAATCGACTTTAGTCAATCAAGTGGCAATTAGTTTAGGATTCGCATTCGGAATACCATCGGCAATCTTGAAAAACTTTCGCGGCTGTTTCATTGTTTTAGGGTCTGTTGTGTGTAAACGCGTGCACAAGATTCGTCTGTTAATTCTAAAACAGATCTCCATTATATTGCAGAACACTATGAAAGGCATACAAATATATGTCGATGACTGTCCGGTCAACTTTCCGGAACCGTTTAATTCGTGTCAGAGGACCACAGCATCCCGTCGATGAGGTCTAGTTATTACCAGTATTAATACTATTACTACCAATAATATTGCTAGCTGCAATCACTATCCGAAGTCGTCCCCGGAATTCCAAAACGGTGCCATCTAATTTACGCGATACTTCACGTGTTTGCGGTGTACCGAATAGGAAACGTATCCGTCCATTTTAATGTCATCTGCTTTTTCCTCAGTGTCTTGTTTGAAATTCACTGTGTAATTGCCTAATCTTTCATAGAATCCAATCCCAGAAAACCCCACAGTAGCCGAATTGGAATCTAACATAGAACAGTACGAGCAAGAAATCAGGCGAGTTCGATTGTTTTCTGTAATTCTGTCCTTTTCCTAAGCCGTATTCACTAGCCATTTACTCAACTGGTGTCACTAGTCGTTCTTTGCCACAGCTTTCCAAAAGAATTATCATTCCCGAGTTTTTCTACGTATTTTATTACTTTCTGGCAAAACTTTATCTGTGAGATGGGCAGGTGTGAGACGCTGTGCACCGGCATGGAAATAACCAGATCATCATTGAATAGCGGAATGCGAATCGTGCTGCCCCAGGGATTCATCCCGTCCGTTCAAAATGACCGGCAAAGTCGAATTGTCACCTCATAATCGTGACCCCTGAAACCAACTGCCGCGGTAATCACCAAACAACAATTTTACCCTCTATTTTTGCATCAGTAAACAGAGTTAGTCACAAGCTGATGAATGAAGAACCAGTCAGCCTGGATAAAATTTCCACGTTCACGCCAGCCAATTTTGATTTGTCTATCACCGGTTATTGGAAATAGAATAAAACATTACCGAAAGAGCAAAAAATAACTGGTTTCGATTTGACGGATCTGGTTAAGGACGCAGCCAGTTAGTTTATCAACCCGTTCATTTCAGTTTATGCAGCCAGCAACCTCGTAATAATGTGTTCTATATTTGGCTGCTAGCTGACAGTGACGAATAATGATCTTAAGACTAAAGTCTTAAGACTAAAGTCTTAAGACTAAAGTTCAAAGTTATAACGAAGCAGAAGTAGTTCACATATGCGTGAACGCTGCTGACCGCGACTTTCGGTGGCATCGCAGTCACTTCGGGGATCACGTAGAGCTAATCCTAAGTCCATCTACTTGAGACAGCACATTTTCACTATGTCACCAACTGGTCGCCTTGGCCGATTCTCAAACCGTTTACAGCCTCGAAGAGGGGAAAACTGCGAGGATGTGTGATACGAGTGCGAATCCCCTTGATCTAGTCCAACTTCACTCTCCGTTCCATTGACTGAGCCCTGTGATCCGATGTCCGTTAGCTATTTTGAAAGTTTTCCCAACATATTTGGGTCATAATGAGGGAACCGAAGTTGAAAAATCGACAATCTTCTTGTATCTCCTGTCTGCAACGGCCTTGTTTTTGAATGCTTCATGTTTCACTCGGCTGATTTCTAATGGAGCGGAATCCTTCAGCTGTCAGCCAAATTAGCACGAACTGCATCACCAGAAGAAAAACGAGGAGAATTATGTTTTGTTAACAAGTAGGAGGCTGCAACTGCCTGTAAAAGCAGACAAAAGAGAAGATGGCACAGACAGAAAGATAAACCTTTGACGTCGTTCAGCATTTCTTGGAGCATTCAACAACTCCTCGTCAGACTTCTGTTTGGAATTATTCGTCTTATATGCCACAAGTCTTGGGTACGTCTACTCAGTAGACCTCTGCCCTTGAACCGCCCCTGGAACAAGCCGCAGAATGGCAGAACTCATGATACAAAAGACTGCCTTAAAAATATGTACGTATATATAAAATAATAGCCTTAGTGGTTCACAGCTTCTAGTTCACAAGTTAGAGTTCATTCTTCACCGTCTCCGTCTCTCACTCTTTTCCGGATAAGCCACCGACTGTGTTTACCAAATTCGCACATCGCAGTTAGGCCACCACTCAGCCCAGCAGTTTGTCAAGAGAAAGATAACATACAAAGCAGGAAAAAAGGTCTGCTGTCATGCTTAATTTTTGTAATAAATCCCACTTGTCTAATGATAATGAGAATCGTGAAGAAAGTAAAATCAAACGGAAATGAGTTATGAACACCCTATTGGTGTTTCAGCCGGTTATGGTACTGGCAGCTCCGACTGTGGTTGACAGGCTGTCAGTCGTTTGATTGACGAGTTCTACTGAAATTTTGCTGCAATCTTTTGTCAGGGCAAGTAGATATTCTAAAGATTTGGTATATTTTCTGCTAAAACAATACTTCTTTTCAAATATTCCTACAGTTCTCATACTTGGGTTCACATCCGGTGACACAAGTGGCCATTTAAAAGATCTTATCCTGTCAACATTACCGTAAAAGCTCTCTCTCTCCCTCGATGTGGACATGTACCATTTTTGTGGGATGATCAGATGTGAGCCGAACACTTTAATCAGCAGGCTATTTGGGATGTCTAACGTTGAAGGGCTTAGCATGAACTTTACGTACCAGCGCAGTTTTTCCTTGGCTTTTTTATTGACTGCGAATATTTACCTCCTAGTATTGACTTATTCCTTGACAGCTGTTCACCCCATGGGAAGTACAGAGGAAAACACAATGACCCAATGGTGCATAACGAATTAGTTCCCGTTGACTCTTCGAACTACATTCTCACATTTGATTTTAACCCGATTCTCAGACGTCTTCAATAGGACTGTCTATGCTTATTGACTGGTGATTAGTGTCCAGACTACCGGCTGATCTTTCGTTTACCTCTTTCCTACCATTTCCACAGTCTTATTCGTCGTTCACGGAACCACGCAGAAGCTGTCCAGCGAGGGTTGCTCGCATCTGCATTGCGCGCTTGGAAACGTGTCAAACAAGCACGTCAGTCAAACGGTTATACCAATACTACTGTTCGTCTCAAAATTACCCAGTAAGTTTTAACCATACGAATGGCTAGGTGGTGTTAATATTGCAAAGGTGTTTGTTAATTTGTTGATGAAATTGGAATTAATGATCAGCTGACTTGAACCTAAATAACCAAAAACACCTCATTCAGTGCACACTCGAATGTGACTGTGATATGTTCTTTGAATATTTTTGTCTTCGTGGACCGATCAAATGATTACCTGATCGAGTGGCCTGTAGTGAGACTTGGCGATCGAACACGGCTGTTGAATTATTGGCCATTATGTAATAAATGCATGCACGCACGCACGCACGCACGCACGCACGCATGCATGCAAACACAAATTCAAACACGCGGTATAGTAAGTTAAATCATCTTAAGCTTCTCAACACCCTCGATTTATCCGGCTGTTATTCGGTCTGTTAAATTGCCTGAGGGAGGCAGCTGGATCCGTCCTTGATGGCCGTATGCATGTCGTGCCAAATCGATTTTAGATTAAGTTACTGGTGTGATTGCTTCTAAAACTACCTGGATTGAATTCGCGCACGTGTAATTAATCACATCACAGATACAACGCATATCCACTAGAAGATAAACGGTCAAATTTGTGTTCCTCTGGCTTTGCAGTCTGGGAATGTTTTACTTTTTTTTCTGAGAGCCGTGGTTTATCACATGTCAACTGGACCTTCGCCATTCTAGAAAAGCATGATTAGTTTATATTCGACAGTAGGACGCCTTGAGAACACTAAACCATCCAAAGAAATGAGCAACAGTTTTGGTGCTCGATTTTTATTCAAGAATCGTGAACTCCAGGAATTGAAATGAGGGAATATTTTACGCCAGAAATTGTTTTTCTTTCAAACGTCTAACAGCTTTCAATCAAAAATGAATACTTCTTAGACATTACGTGTGATTCGACGGATTAGTCACATGATTTATCGGGCTGTTGTGCAATTCGTCGATTTCTGCTTGTTCATCGGGGGAATATGTTTGCGACAATTTAGGCCATAGCTGCTAACTTGCAGTGTAGGAATATTATAGGCTAGTTGGGAGTAAATATGCATCGAAGCGGTGTTAAACAGTTACTAGATCGATTTCACTTTGTGACTCCTTTATAGACCGATTCTGGTTTTGAGACCTGACAACCATTGTGTTGTGGGCTTACTCAAAACACATTCATTATATCCGAGTGATCTGAGCACAGGTGCAACTGGTTCTGTCAACTTTCTATTATGTGTAGACTTTTGCCTGCACATACGTCGTATTTAAGGTCCAAAAATAGTGGAAAATAATAAAATTGATGGAAAAACTTTAAAAGTCATCTTTGCTCGAAACGGTTTGAGAGAGAGCAGCGTCATCTACACACGTAAACAGATGACATGAGGAGCCAGTTGATAAGTTGCTGATGTAAGTAGAGAGGATGCAAATTGAAGATACCGCACCCTGAAGCACACCTGAGTTGATAATCAACGGTTCTGAAGTTTTACCGTCCATTCGTGTGCACTGGGTTTGGTTGGTAAAGCTACTCGATAGCTTTGCTAATAAAGGCCTGGGACAACTAAATGCTTCCAGTTTGTGAAGTAGAACGCCGAGGAGTAGTCTAGAAAGACGCGATGCATATATTTCATTGATGCGTTTAAGGACTTAAAAAATGTGGCGAATGAATGAGGCGACAGCGTCCAAAGTGGACCTGTCGGATATATAAGCAAAATGAAAGCGGCCATCAGGAGGATACGTAGACTAACGCAGGCGCCTATGTACAGCACGCTCTATTAGTTTAAGATCAGAAAACGGTAATGCAATGGGACGAAAACGCC
>LUCM01010362.1:466842-504995 GCA_008360955.1 Fasciolopsis buskii
CTAGTACTGCCACTACTGAGGTAACATTAAATAGTCGTACACATGCAGCACCTCGCAGATGTGTCACCTTTCACGCTATTTCATGGTGCACCACCCTGCTGGCCACTGGTATGCGTGTACTATAGAATAACAAAAAGTATTACGCTCTTTTGATTTTATGACATTAAAAAATTCGAGAACAGACATATCCTTGAAAGTTTTGAGTTCTTTTCCCAGAAACCACAATAAATGACACATCTAAACACATTATGGATATTGTGATGGAGTCAATTAATAGCGTTTTCATCATAGCAAATACGGCCCCCGTCGGTGTAGCACCACTGGTTCAACTGGAAATACGTCGATTATTCAAATTCGTAGAGCGAAATTGTACTCGCTGTTAGAGACGGATAGGAAATGATTCGTGCTACGGGACCATTTTGTTGTTGTTTTTATTGTTGTTTTTATTTTGTGCACTACTGAAGCATTGTTTGGTATGTTCTTACAAATTTTAAACTACCCTGAATATTAATTAAGGGGGAATAGAATGGCTGACTTAAATCAATTAGTCAGAAATTAATATACTTAACATCTAAACAATAAAATGTTTTAGAAGTTTAGAAACTTTATCCCAGTGAGAGACTGTTGGTAATAGATTGAAGCGGAACGAATATCTGATAGTGGTAAGATTGGCTGGCGACTATTCATAATTCACTGGAAACCTCCATTGGGTGTACAGTGGTCTATAATCCTGTGACGCGATTATCCATGACAATAAACATTAGCAGTTTTCAAGCAAATCAGCACCAAAATACTGCATAGTAGACTAAAACTCAAATCCTGACTGAATGGCTTCTTTCTTTGTATGACCAAAAGAATCAGTTTGATTAGGCCGTGGAACAATATTCGGATGAGCGCGTATGCTGTTTGTTGAAATCAGAACTGGTAGGATGGCCGCGTCTAATGCTGCGAAATTTGCGGGGATCCAGAACAACCAGACGAGACCAGATTGGCAGACCGGACACGAAGAAAATGCAGTAATGTTTTGTTTTGATAACAGCAATGAGTGAACACAGCCTAGTCTCGCCTGGATTCGAGTTCGGCATTGTCGCGGAACTCCACGATATGCCAGTAGTTTAATACTGACACGAGGCTCATAACAGTTGCACGAGGGAAATTCATTTGTTCACTGGCATAAAATATATCCCGTCCTATTCGCTGTTTGAAATTTCTGCCTGTCTCATAATAAACAACTCGATAGGGACTAAAGTCTCCCTAAGAAAGATTGGATATGCCTGGGTGGAACTTGTAACATTTGTAGAACAAACGGTTAGATCAGGTGACGGAGTATCAGGCCTAACATTATTGTCGTAATTAATTCTCAAAATCTTCTCGAGAAACCAGTGGGCACCCTGTATTCGGTCTGGCCCGCTCTGTACAGAGAGTATTGAATCGACAATATTTATGCATTAGCGCCCTCATCTTGTACAACCTGGTTCTGGGCGTTCGTAGTATCCGAGGGGAATATGTTTGTTGTAGAAATTTAAGGTAAAAGATAAAAGCTGATCACAGATCAAGGCACCATAGATGTGCTTGCACAATACTGTCCTGTTTCTTGTCATGAAGTTGGTTTCCGGCCAATTTAGGCTGTTTTACCCCGGGCAAAACCATCAAACTCCCTCTACTTTTTTTTAACTTCTTCTTTGAATTTTTGACCTCTTAAATCTCTGGTAAATCCCGCTCCGTTTAAGCATGTTTCGGTTTGCCATTCGAGAGCTTGGGACAGATAACATAGGTATTTTCTTCTGTCTGCTCAAAACTAGGTAGCCGCTATGAAACGACAACGAGCGAGAGAGGCGGGGAAGGAACTGGATACTGAGGTGAGTCTTGCACCATATGTTTCGTTGATACATTGGTAGAATTGAAATAATGGAAACGTAATTTTGTGTACTAAAATATCTAATGTGGTTCTCCGTGGATCAATCATAAAACGTCAACACAACCTACTGTAAAGAAGCCTTAAAATTATCGTACAGTTGTCTCATCCTTGTCAGGAATCACCAGCAGTTCACATCTATCGCAAAATGAAGCGGGTCGGGAATGAAAGACAAACAATTTCGTGTCGAACATTGTGGACGATAAATTATCCGGGTTAATTCACAACGGTTTATTGAACGACAGCCTTGCACAGTGTAACCACCTCATCCGTTTACAGGCCTCCACGTGACAGTTGATGGACCTGTAGACAATGAGTCGTTTTCCTCAAGGTATTAGCCATGCAGTGTGCATTTTCATTTTTGCCTATTTAGCTACTACAATGTCCCAATGTTATTATCACATTTTACTGTATTGATTTGCTTTTACGATTTACATGTTACTTGCCTCCTATTCTATATGACACTCAATTTAACACTAAGTACCTGAAAGCTTATGAACCGCGCTCTAAAAACCTCTCCATAACGGCATTAGTAGGAGAATTTGTACCAACCTAAAATAACCGATCACCCCAATCACAATTTCGCTTCTGCAAAGCTTACGCTGGTTTCCGTTTCGTCGTTGTGGTACAACAGTCCTGGTTTAGTATAATGTGTGTGAACGCGATTGTGCATCGTTTATGTAAAATACATACTACTTTCAAGTGCTTTTGTATCATACTCCACTATAATGAAAATCAACTAGAAGAGAATTGCACTTGATTCGCAAAGTCAATGGATGACTTGCTGCCATGCGTGGTTTAAGAGCAAGCTGTCTGATGTCGAACAACTGAGACACACACACACACACACTATATTGTTTGCCTACCACGACGTAAAGTAGAAACGTGGGAAAGTTGTTCGAAAAAATTAAAGTTGAACCTAGATCGCTGACATCATACCTTGTGGAGGAGAGTAATAGCATTTCAAATAAATCACTATTAATATGCACTTCAGCATGGATAGACAAACCAAATTGCTTTAGTTCTTGCAAACGTTAATTTTAGTGGGATTAAATTGCAGACGTGGTGTCTCACTTGTTCTCTCATTATCACTAATAATGTTCACTGAAAATACGATATGAAATTTTCCAAATTTACTAACCACTTTCCTTTTTTCAATCACAATATAACGATGTATAATATGGTTGAATTGCGGGAATAACAACGAAAGTCGATAAATTTACGCGTTGCGCCGAGCCTATTCAAGAGCGACAGCAAAAAAGGTGAATAGATGGTGACAAAGGACGTAAAATTTTCTAAAACAATAACCCAATTCGTTTTTTTCCACTACCACTCTCTCGCTTTTGACCAAATATCAATTGTCCACAATTGTTCTTTGTGTCCATTTCAGATGGACGGAGCTACCTTGGCTGAGATGGAGAAAGAAGATGCCCGCCTGCTGGCAGAAGCCAAACTGTATAAACTACCCACTCCACCGGAAAAATTCAATCCAAAAGTTGTTCGTGATCAAGCCGAAACTGAAATGACCAAATCTCGTAGGCTTCCCGGTGAGCCGAAAATAACAGTCAGTCTGAGTGAGACTACGACCATCACACTGGATAGTGCTTGTCCAGCGTAAGTCTATCCCGGTCACGTGACTAAATTATTTTCTATACTTTCTGTTTTATGGATCGGTTAATGTAACAGCGCGCCTTTTACGTCCGCATAATTATCCTTTTTTATCTGTATCCTTCACTAATTTGTGCTCGACCTTACATTTCCTGTTAACGTGTATGTATAACGGTTTCGAAACAGGATTGATGAAGTACTCGTCATCGGACGATATCTGTTTCCCTTTTGATACGATTTAATTCGCAATGACGTTTTTTCTGGTTTACACAAAATTTTTCTACTATCTCTCTAGATTTGCTATTTGTTTGTTCTACATTTTTCACCTTAATTATACATTACTTCTTTTTAATCTACCAATTGGTCACGGTACTGCGCGTGAACAGATTGAGGTGGTTGGTACTTGTGTCGGTTCGCCACATTTTTTCCTTTATGCTAACCTTCAAATCACTTCACACCATGTCTCTCAGACTGATCATTGGTGAATACAAATTGAGACGAAGAAGTCCGGCTTCCGAATAGTTCTTTCCCGTTTGTCGGGTTTCCAGTTTTTGAGCTGCCACATACGATAACAACTTCTTGCCTAATTCCCAATTTAGTCCAAACATTCCATTTATCTTGTTCGTGTAAAGTTCTTGTTTGCTTTCGACGCCCACAATGTCTTCTTCACACATGGGTCCAGTTAAATGTAAATTCTTTTCACGGAAACTGGCCGTCTTCATTATTAAACGTTTATCGGTATTGGATCTTTCACCATTTCGTCGCCAAATCAGACCAATTATGTCTCATTACTCCAAAAGATCAAGCGTTATTTAGCGTCATGGAATGTCATTTCCTCAAACTACCATGAGCGCAACATTTGCTGGCATTAGTGCTAGTATCAACGCGTACTTCCAGATCGATTATCCATTTCTCATCTAAATTTTGTCCGGCAGTGGACATGATGACTGAATTTTCCTATTCAACATAGATTCTGATTCGCTTTTACCTCAGGTTGATGCCCAAATACTATAACATCCATTCGAATATTTCACCCATTTAAACAACGGAGAGAATTTTCCGTTTTTGTACTAATTGCCCATCAGAATCCACCCTCAACTCAAAGCTCAGGTCCTGCGGTCAGCCTTGCACTCGAGCATCGTTGACTGTCATTGAAGAATTCACTTGAACAAACTTGACCCGGTAATTGGGATCATCGCGAAGTGACTGGGAATAGTGGTGTTAGGGCCAGGGTTCAAATTGAGTAAAATGACGGATTTGCACCACCGATAAGCATTAATTAGGTCAAAACTCGAGTCGGGTGCTTCCCGAGTGCAAGGCTGACTGGGGGACGTGCGGCTTCTGAGTTGATAGTGGCGTCTGATGGGCAGTCAGTTAACGCAAAACATGCCGTCAATCCCACATACTACTCATGAGTAAGTGTGAGATACATGCATGGAAAACAATTGTTTTCTGACCAGTCTTCCCTTGGAGTGGTGGATCAGTTGACCACTTACTTCCAATCTTTGGCATAATTGTAAGTATTGATGAAAGCATTCGGATCCTAGAGGAGTAGTGCGAATATGAACCTTGTCGTTTTGAGTTCGCACCAACAGATTCCAACCGTATTAATATAACGGTCGATCGATTTTTTCAGTATTTAACTAACATTAGACTCGACAAGTTACGTAGTTAATTAACCTTTCAAAGAAACCAACTACGTGAACCGCTTCGGCCGTGAATACTAAATTCAGTTTATGCATCATCTTTGTTTGTCAGAGTGCAGCAGAGCTCTGAGAGGCGCAGTGATAATCTTATCGAGCTGAGAGTTGTCTAACGTGTGAGAGAGTCGTCATCCAAGTGGACATCCGTCGGCCCCAAGCAAAGTGAATGCGAAGTGTGATCGGAAGGTTGAACTGCCTTACGTGAAATAGCTGGCTATCGCCGGCATTCACCCAATCCCGTGTCAACACATCTTAACGATTAGTCATCGTTTTGACGGAAAAGGTTCAGCAATATCATTGTTCAAACATTCGCTTTCAAAAAGCCGACGACCGCATGCATTCGGAGGAAACTGTGTACTAACACACTATAGTTTTACTTCTTTGCCGATTCCAAATTTAATTCGTCCCAACTAAACATAAGCGTCTGGCTTACATCAACCATTCGGGACTTTTGTCACTCCTGCTGTTAGTACATCCATCCCGTTTGCATTAAGCAATATTTTAGGCTTGTATCTAACGCTGTTTATTACAAGGCCAAAGTATGCTTTTTCCGTCTCAGTGTCTGAATTTCATGCCCCGGACACAATTCGCGGCCTTGGAAGCCTGGCACTTTTGCAATGCACTCAAAACAGGGTTGAATCCTCGTTCTTCTTATTTCACTTTTCTCCTACAAGACTGGAAATTTTGCTAACATTGGGATGGGAGAACTGGTGGACACGATTGTTTATTATTACCTAGCTGAACTATCGACCCGTTCAAATCCATCTATTCGCATCAAAACTAACTCCGCGAGCTTTCTGACCGGACCTTGATGAAAACGGGTCCACATGAATTTCCACTGTCCGCTTTTTGCTCATCGCATCAGTATCCCCTTCATCCTGGCGACCCGATTCGTGCGCCCAGCTATCTGTTATTTTGGCACCATGGTATCAATGGAATTGAGGCTCCATTTTTAGTAACGCTGTTTTCCCGGCTCACTCAGGTAAAACTCGTTTAGGGTTGAATCGCCCGAATTGGTTGATAAACTTGGCATCGTTGGATGATAGGGTTATCGATCAGCACACCTTGACTCAGTTGCACCGCAGACGTATTCTGACTTGGTCTTGGCATGCACGTTTTTCTGTTGTAGAGCAATGTGCAGACAGGCGGAGCATCAGTTTAGACTACTGACCAGTCAAAACGACATCTCAATCAAATTATCTAATTGTATAACTTCAGATCTCTACATCTGGTTCAATTCGACATATGCGTAGTTAATTTGATGTTATTCTTAAATAAAGCAACGAATATCGTCCAGGCACATTTGAATCATTAAGACCGCCATGGATGAAAAATGTTTCTGAGAACCTCGCAGTAATCCGTCACATTTGTTGCATGCGGAAAGTTCTTTGCCTTTGCCTAATGCAAAACAACTTGGTAATTTATTTCTTCTGTATGACCGTTAACCATGCATAATCGACGCTCCTAATGATTCTAATGATATTACAGTGCCAACCTAACAACCGAATTTACGAGTGCGTAATGAGTAGGTAGGGAATTGCTACGTGCGCATACCTGACTGTCGACAATTACCTCGAATCCGATAGTGTCCCTCTTTGGTAAGTTCGTCCAGTCATCCATATAAAAAACAAACTGAATACTACTTGAAATCAAAAATTAGATCACTCAGGATATGGAGAATTGTGGTGAAGCTGCCTAGTCAGAAAAAATAGCGGCTGAGGAGGAATGAGCCACACGAGTTCTGTGCAGTTATCCGGCCGTGGTGAACTTCATTCTTTTTATAACCCTTATTCATTATTCACCCCCCCCCTCATTTATGCCATTCTGACTTTTATCATAATGGTTAGTATTCATTCAAACACAGTTTGTGTTATTCGACAGGAAAACTCGCGATAGCTTCCTTCCTTCCTTCCAGAACCGAATTGTTGCGACGTCGCGAAGTGTCCAAATACCAGTATTTCGTGAAATTGTATTTCAATCGCAAATACGTCGAAAAGACTAAAGTCGTGTAAGTTTGGATGATCAATACTTGCTCTAAACAACTAAAAGTCAATAAATTTGACGAATTCCAAGGGAGGCCGTAATTTTTTATACCTACATGTGTTCGACTGCAAAATTCCGAAACACTCCAGATCAGCCTAACGACCAACGCAGCTGTCGGATTCATTTATCTGGTAACTGTTTTCCGATTCTAAGTTGATATGCAAACCGTGGGTTAGATTAGTATTTCCCGCATTTCTCGGACGTTGAGTTGATTTTCTCGCACCACTTAACATTGATGAGTACTAATTCAGAAAGCCATTCACTTAGAAGGACTTTTTCCGATAGATGATTCTAAAGCATTCGTACCTTGCATCAGATGAAGGAAAATTATCCTGTGTCACTCCATTTTCATTTAAACGAATGCCTTAACTCCGCGAAGACCTCTAACGACACCTAAATCAGAATCTCGATTTACATTGCTACTTGGGCTCCCCGAATAGTGAAGCTCAGCTTGCACGGTACACAATGGATTTCGATTTTCGGATAGTCATAAAAGCTTAACGCCATACCATGTACCTACCTGATCAAGACCTCATCTGAAGATAAACTGGAAATTCTGTTCGGTAGTTCACAATCGGAACTTTTGACCAGAAGTACGTAATGTTATCCTGAAGTCGCTGTTGTGGTAACTTCTGAAACCATATCAGTCACTGTTGGTTTTCGTCTCCACGGCATCAACAGAGCTCCAAACCGGAATAAAAATTGGAACAGGCGGGACACAGTTTATCGAACGAAATTGTTTGTCAGGTGCGGTGTTGCGTGTATGTGTTTATGTGCGTTCAAAAGCGTGTACTGATTCGGTACATTTAAGCGTCAGTACCAACAAAGGATGTGTTGTTGTACCAAGGGTAGTTCAGGAATAATGAAAACAGATAAATTACGTGTCTACATCCTTATCTGCCGACCAACAGTAATATCACCATATTTAAAGAACATATCTCCAGTCGCTGGATCTCGTACAGCATTGACCATGATGGTCTATGTTCGGTCATTCGGTTTTGTTGTCGGAGAAGAGAATCTACTGTCAGTAAAAAATATTATCTACCAAGCCAGTCTGGCTTGTCGGTCGGGCAAACGGATGGACGCGTGTGATCGTTCAACAACTATTCGTAATAACTGTCTATTTAGAGCTTTTGATTTATTCCGCATGTAGAATTTTAGTTTGAGGATGAATTAAATCACAACTTGAACCTGTGCATCAACTACATTTGTGTTACTGTTTAGGTGTACGAAAGTGGAAACGTGGAATTTCTACGTTTCAGCGATCGTCAATTTTTGCGGCATATGAGTGCATCGCATATGACATTTCACTTTATATCGTGTTTCTGCTTTGTATTAACAAATACATATAACATGGGATAAACAATAAGATTCCTAATCTATAATACACAGCTGTGTTCCTTTTGTTCCGATAGGAAGGAGCGAGAATCATAATTTGTTCTTAGCACTGTTTAGTGATTGTTATAGTAGTCTAACATGGCACGATATATCACACCACGCCAGTCATAGAGTTCTTCATAACATAACTTTAAACGTGGAACTTATTCGCAGTCACTAGAGGGTAGTGAATTTTTATAACAAAATTGACCTGGATTCTTGTCCAGTGCTTGGTGTTTCCATGTCACCTTTGGTGATAAGGTATGCTCACGAACTACCGACTTTTAATTGTTTATGAAATTTTTGCTTGGCAGGCAATGTCCTATTTACGAATAATAGTGCTATCGAATTGTTGTCGGACATCATTGGAGAAAACGTTATAGCCAGACAAAAGACAGTGGACAGGAATGCACAAGTGACTATGATACCGTCGGAGGAAGCCGTTGCGATTTTACTGAGAATATTTGCACCTTTTCGAATGCTAACATCCGCATGAAAATGGTTGGGTCTTTCGTCTGATCAATGCGGACTAGAAAATAATTTCTTTGACATATATCCCATGACGCTTGATAAAAACTCCACAGTAGTAGTACCAGTGGCGTTTCATATGTTGTCGCTGATGCTGAGCCACGGATCTAGAGGAGATAATGGCTAGCTTTGTTGTCAGAGTCAATCCCGTTGCAGTTGCATGTGTCATACAGCGTCCTACAACCGCTGAATACTGATACCCTACTCACGGTTCCCTCTAAGTGCGTCAATCCATACGGTGATTAAATCCGAACACGATGATCAACTGGATACTCGATGCACAATTGGTCTATGAGCAGATTCCACGATGTTGAAAATTTTCTGACAACAGAACACATCCATTGGACAATTCTAATCTATCTTCGTGTGACATTTTGCATTCCCTTATATTAAATTTCTTGATGCGTAGTTTGTCCTATGTGTCTCAATAATTGCTGTAAAAACCTTAACTGAACTGCTTCAACAGTCCGCTGCTTTGGTCTAGTCCATCAGGTTAGTCATACGGGAATGGGGTATAGGAAAATTTGTTTAAAAGCTAGTAGAAAGTAATTCAACATTAAACGCATACTTCCTTCTTGAAGGATTTTCTAATTCGAAGTATTGGGCTTGCCTCCATTTTAATTTTCTTTCGTTGGAAAGCAATATTAAACTTGATGTTACAAATTCCAGCAAATTGGAAATTGTTTCACGCTTGTCATATTACAGATCATTGTCACAGGACTTTACCGTGGACTTTTCATGGACCTATCCGTTGCATATATGTCATCCCCCGGAATCGATTGTAGCTAAGGTGAGTGTGTTGGAAAGGAATTATAATGTCATTGAGTAGATTTGTAACGATTCCTCCTAACGATTTTCTCCACAGTTAAATGCTCGACTGCTGTTTCACAAAATTAAGCTTTTGGTACCAGTTTATACTCGGTTTTATCTATCTATCTATCTATCTATTTATCTATCTATCTATCTATCTATCTATCTATCTATCTATTTATCTATCTGTCCACTCATCCAAAAGCTACACTTATTCAGTGTGAATACATACCGCATGTGAGCTATACTTGAAACACCAAGCTTTCTGTGAACTGCAAAACCTGCTTTGGGTTTCCATATACTTGTCTGCTTTATATTTGTCTAAAACTGGATGGATAAAAAATCGATTAGAGAAGACAAGTTGACGAGATGCACGTGGTGTAAAGTGTTTCTTATTTAAATCGAGATGCAAACAGTGATAAGTGCCCTTGTACGCAAAGTCGATGGTAATACATTTAAACCATGTTATATTTTTATTAGGATTATGTATAGTAAGCTTGCCAGTTCAAATCACGCCGCCGCCTCCTTATTTATACACCCGGAGTCGAACTTTTCCTACACCCCTAGATTTTGGCAATATCTCCATGCCTGCGTGATGTACAACTGTCCTTTTCCATGGATATTACCCTAGTTACAAACAGAGACCAAATAAGAGATCTCTATTCATCTATTTTTCCGGCGCTATTATAGTGGGAATAAAACGGCAATGTACGGGTTGTGATACCCTAAATTTATATCCATGCAAAGAAAATTAACGGTCAGTGAATTGACCGTTTTGTTTCAGAACCGTGTCGCATCATTTTGGGTACAATCTGCCTAGGATTCCAAAACGCCTCATTGGTAATCCAAGGTCACTGCTGTTTAGGTGTGGTCCGAGATGCACCGTATAGAAGAATTAGTAAAGAACCGTTGCATTAACAATAGACAACCATCATTTGCCATAATTTCTAAACGAGAATCCACGGAACACTCGGCACTGCATAGACTCATAAAGATGCGAAAAGACTGACGTCCCGTTTGGCTTGCGTTGGTACTTCCCATCTTGCCGGTTGAGGACAAACAGACAGAGATTGTTGACGGATGCATACGCCGAGTGATATGAGTTTGGAGCGAATTCGGTGGCGCGAATACGGTCACCTGTCGATTGACCACTCATTGCCCGTAAACCACAAAAATGCAGACAGAAACAAACAAAATGTGTTTAAAGAAAACATTGAAAAATTTTTAATTTTCCACCCCCTGTTTTTGCATAGCTGCCAGGTTTATTCTCATGCCATAGTAAAAATTGTACATGCATCTATACATATACTTGCAAGTAGCTTTGAGACCTATGTGAATAACAGAGGCAACGGTGGCTAGTGTGGATGATTGTCCATCCTGAGGAGGACACCTGATTTGGTCGGTGGCGTTCAGTTGAAGTGGAGTTAGCCGGACGGTCCTCATGTCCTTCTTCAAAGCCGTCAAACAATGCTGGCTTTCACTGCAGACGACAGCCGAGCAAATTTAACTCCGCCATTCCGATAAGGCTGAAAGGCAGCAAGTGATAAACTGGTTATGTACACTTTCTGCAATTGGAAACCACGGGTTCAAGCCCGGTCTTGGATGATGGAAATCGGCTGATGATGAAATCCAATGAGAGTGAGACTTGAATCGGGCTTTTCTCGAGTTTGTGACTAGTCGAATAATCTGGGTTTTCTGCCAATGTGGTACAGTTCGAAGGGTTGTCAGTGAAATACGTTAGCATTAACTTTTCACGCTACTTACAGGTGATGTTATATTTAGATGTGTACACTAGCTTTGCAGCTCCTGTTTTTATTAAGTTGTACAAAAAAGTCATGCACTACTCTAGCATTTAGACATAACACGAAATAGCTTACGATGAGGAAGAGACTCGCTTTTTGTTATTTTTCACATTAACGAGGCTTTGGCAAATAAGACCATGTCGAAATAGAGTGAAGCTTTGGAAGATTAGCCACCGCATCGTTGTTAATTGCCGTCCTCCTCCCGGTCGCCTTATTAGATACCGCATCAACTGAATGATCAACGAAGAGTAATGGAAGTTGAGACACCGTTCGTAATCACCTTGGCCAATTTTCCCAAGGCTTGCATCACTTAATTGGCAACTAAATAGACCAATTGAAATGTACAGGAAAGCTTGACGGGCATATCGTTCTGTCTATAGCGAAAGCAGTTATCCTTTAAACTCCCAATTTTTTTTAAAAATATGGTAATTCGATATGCAACTCACATGGCACACTTCGGTAGTGCTTAGCTATCACTCGTACGTACAGTCAGCCAATTCGAATGTTGTTGACTCATGAGCAAGAATCGCGAAAATCCTGAGATCGGGACTGACCCATAGTTATTCTGCCAATGTTTTTCTAAGCGGTGTCTAAAGAAATGTTTTGTAGACTAACCACAGCATGATTTCTGGTTACGTCGTGTTGTTTTCTTGTATATATATAATATACATATGTACTGAAACGAACTAAATAAACTTATTTGACTAATCTCTGTTAAACAAAATTACTTGGAAAGGCGGTGAACTTAACCGATTATGAAGTTGTTCTTCTCATTTCTTCCAAGTGACGAAAGATTTAATTCACTTTGGCACAGAATATATTTGCATTACACCATCCGACACCTCCCGCCGAAATACTGTCCCGGAGACCTTCAATTCGGATATGCGATGGTTCTCCTGTACCATTTTTTGTCGGTTAACTTACCGAAAGCTTTCGGTGATCAACCGAAAACCAACGGCCCTTTCATGGCGACAGTTTTTGGATGGAAATTGTCTGAAATACCGATAAAGACATTCCGGTCAAAATGCGTAAATAATATTTCGTAGTTTCCCCCAGGGATGATGAGTACCTACCAGCTCGAACACAGTTGCCCTTTAGTCTTCAGCGATTTCACCATGGAGCTTTCTCTTCTCCGATACAACAACTTCTTCAAACTGTTAGCCTGTAGTATGAAGCCATTTAAGGCAACTAGTGCAGACTGTGAACGCATTCACATTAGGTACATAGCGGATAGGGTCCTCGGCCAACTCATTCCTTTGACCACAAAACTAAGGAAAGAGAGGCAAATATAACAAATGGTGCCAGGGAGTGGAACTGAGGCTTTATATGGTTCCAGGTACTTAGGCCACTGTTGTCCTTCCCACGTCTGTTACTTGCCACACACCAAGAATGCACTGGCTTTCAACGTGTCGTTCGGCCGAGAGAACCTCTAAGATTGACCATAAACACACTTTGCCAACCAGGCTTGATGGTGGCAATTGGGGATTGGGTTGATGTAGCCTGAAAAAACCCTTATGTTAAGCATGCGAACAAATCAGTTTAGAACAGAAGTGATTTATCCCCATCAAGCAGGAAACATTTTGCCATTTTTGTGACTGGTGCACACGCTATGACAAACCCGTGTGGTGTTTTTTATGCTCTAGGGCTCATTCTGAATGATAAACAAGCCGAACTAATTCGGAATGACTCACATAGTAATTCGCGCCAGTGTATTTTATTGTTTGAATACGACTTTCGCATGATGTTATACCAATGGTTGAAACGAAAGTAAACAGTGATCATCGGGAATTCATGTAATAAACAAATCAGCTGAACTGGGCACTGTTTTGTTTTATCTCATTGCGTTTCAGCTCTTCGAAAAACACGGTTATCGGACCCGAGAGATTGCGGAGTTTAACCTCAATCCACCGGAAATGGTTCCGGTCGATGAGAATGATCCAGGTGTCGCACAAGAGCGGCCAGTTCAAATACAAAGAATAATATTTTCTGTTTCAACTGGCAAACAATCTGCCAGCCGCGCGCCTAGTTCGGAAGTTCAGTCAAAGTGCGCAATTGGATGTCCAGCCTTGGCTTTGGTCGAATCCCTCGACGGATCTGGGGAGTGGCAAACCCTGTTGACAGAAAACGGTCAGCTTATTGCGTCTACCGCATGGGGTCCTTTCTCAGGTCCAATCGAGGTGGCTGGAAAAGTGGACAGAATGAACGTATCCAACACCTTGTCCCAAAAGTAAAAAGCAATGTTTCTTGAAAGCTGGTCGGTGTTTCATTCAAAGTGCACTTGTATTGACCATGTCCATGTATCTTATCTTTCTCCTGAACCCTTATGGCGATGTGTTATAATGGTCCTCAGGACGGACTCAGGCGAAAGGGCGAATGAAAAGGAGCCAAAAAAAATCTAGCGAGTAGTGAATGTAAACACACAGGCAATGATCCTGTATGCCGCTACATCCAAATATCTGTTGGGATAAAATCCAGATACGTTCCACCGAGTACTTTGCTGGTTTGCCGAAAAATCATGCGATTTGATTCGTCAACCACGAATTGCTCATTTATTTAAAAATTTGCACTGCCATCGTTGCGGTGGCAAAGGGAGACAAAACCCATAGAGAATGGTAATCCAGTTGAATACAAAGCCTCCGAAAATCGATTCCCCGGCACCTATAGGTTATCCGCGTGTCATCAGGAAACACGTCATGACACATCACAGCACCGTTTCGCACTTGACTGGCCATGCTGAACGCATCGAACAAATAGTTACCAACAGGACTTATCTAGTGACTAAAATCAGTTCAGTAGTTTTATATCACTGGAATAGAGTCTATACAGCACTGGATTTTCACTTGTGCAGTTCGCTTCCTAAAGCCACGTCCTCAGAGTGGTCCCAGGGTAAGGCATCCCCGCGTGAGCTGAAAGTCACCGATCTGGTTCTAGATTGTGGATGTGCATGACGCATATGGATTTCTCACTTTATACTCGATTGTTACCCAATAAATGATTTTGCCTTTCCATCTTGGGAAGAATGGTCGCAATATCAGGATTTAGGCTACGCGAAGCAGTTACCGAACTCCTTTGACAGTTTACGTCACGTTCGCCACAGGAAAACATACAAACGAACAATGTAAATACAGTTTGATTTTGCTGAAGAACTCCTTTCTAGTTCAATGTGAAACTGCAACGGCAGAGTACACATTGAGATTTCGGTTGTGTAGTATTTCTGGGCAGTAAAACAACGAAATTTTAGATCCCCTGAACACCTGATCATTCAGGGTGACAAAAAGGGAAGGCTATCAGTTACTCAGCAGCGCCCGTGCGTTACTCTAAGTTTCAAATAAACGATTGCATTGGAAGGTTTGTCCATTAGACGGTTATAAAGTGTACCGGTATATCATTAGTGTAGCGCTTCTCCCGGACCAAACTGATATGCTCATCATGTCACTGTCTTCCATTCTTTTAGAGCAGCAAAGAAACAGTAAGTGTAGCTAGTTTAATTCAGTCATTCCGAGTTGTCTTGTCGTTGCTGTTGTTTTTGTTGTTGATGACTGCTTTTATTTCGTCTAATCAAGTCCAATTTAGCGTGCTTTGACAATGGTCACTTGGTGACAGCATTCTATGTGTCCCTGTTTCTGATACTGATACATACGTTTTATAAAGTGGCATGAGGAATCTGATGTCATAGTCAATGGTAGATGTACCAGCGTTTACTAGCATGTAAAATTCGACGGTGACCGCCGAAGTTCGTATCAAATGGAGAAAGCGTATCTGTCGACTACGAGGAAATACCAGTCAAGAAAGTTACTCATCTTTGATCTCGTTATTTTGGCTAATGAGTCTTTCCGGCGACCAGTTGAAGAAACCCCAACCGCTGTTGGACCAATAAGGTCAAACAGGCTTTTCTTGACTGACCGTTCCCATTTTGTATTGTACAACGTTCATCCTCATCTACTCAATATATGCCTTGATGAACATTTTTAGAACGAGCATGTTCATCTCGAGCAAAGACCAAAAACCGTTCAAACTTTGTAGTTTGTTGCTTTCCAACATTTCCCTTAGTGACTTGTTTCTTACCTCCAATGCTCAAGTGCAGTATTCCTACCACGGTCTGACAAAAGGGTATGTAAACTAAATGGAAGAGAACCAGATTCAGTCGGACTTTTACTGAATAGGCTTGCACTGAGGGAGTCAGTACATATAGGTGCCAAAGAAACTACTATTCATCCTCAGATAGTATCACAGCAATGCAACTAAGTCCTTGATTTCATTTTGGGGGCTCAGTAACTACTCCCTGTGGATGGGTTTTCATCAAATGGGCGATTGGTTGAGCTAGAAGGGACAAAATAATAGCATTTTGAAAACGTAAACTGAAATTTGATTTTTTTTACTAGAAATGCTATCAGCAGTCTAACTGGGGACAATGAACATGCGAATCAGAAGACGTTCTTCTTCGAGTATTTGTACACCTCAGGACCGATTGTCGACCAAACTCAGTTAACGTGTAATTTATCTCGGTCAAATGGACAAACCGAGACACTTTGATATTCACATATTTGCAAAGTTTAGTATAGCTGGTGCGTTTGTTTGGCATGCTTATTCATTTATTCTGAACTGCAATGTACTTGGAAGCTGACCAATTTCCATGTGGGTACCAAAAAGATGTTATCTGCAAACAACTTAAATCGGTATATGTCCTGTTCTACGCCGAATTCTACTGACATTATCGAGCTGGGTCATGCCTATTCATTTTCATTTCAATGCTTTATTTACGCCTTCGTCTTCTGACCAATTCATTTGTCAACATGTCTCGGGATTCCCGCGAAGAATGTGGATAGACGGAGATGTCATCTTCAGTGAGAATACTCAATTTACCCTCCATCCCTGCACAACTACCCCTCGATATCTGTCTTATGATTAGCATAATTTTAATAGCCTAATACAAATTTAAAATATTTACGAAGAAGACCTAACCGCTTCATTTGAAAGTGACGGATTTTGGGCTGGTTTAGGAGCCTCCCAGGTGCGCTTGTTTAATGACAAGAAAACAATTGTTCCACGCCAGCATAACACAGGTTTCGGGGTTAGTAACGCTAATCAAGTATGCGTGCATGGTACTCTCCTTTCCGGTCTATCTTATACTTGTGTAATTAGAAACTGATTTTCGCACTACATCATTTCCCGCGTTGTTTCTGAATTACACCAAAACTTCGGATTTGTGTCAAAACTATTCGGAATTCGGTAAGAATGTGCCTCTCTTCTACAAGACTTCTCATGAGTCAAGCTGCTCGAAGACTGCAGAGCAATGTACCAAAAACTAGTGCAAATTACCATACTTGCTCACAAATGTGCCCATATAAGATGGATCACGTTTTAGACCTATGCAAACGGAAATGCAGTAGTCCAGTTGAATGGCATTCCCGAAATGTTTTGACACAATTTCGAAATATTGTGGTAGATGAGGGTGTTACTTGATTCTCTGGTGTTGTGAATAGAAGGTGAGTCCATTTGCGGAGCACAGCGGTGACCCGTGGAACAGTTTTGGTCGATTATTCAATGGCGACTGTGCAAGAGGGCATCATTGACGCATTTCTGGTGAGGGACATTAATCACAAAACTTGTCACATGCTTCTGGAAAGATTTTGTTTCTCCTTCATCGATCTTATTTACGACAAAATCCTAGGTCATGTGTCCTTCGATGAAATCTTTCCGGGATTCTCCGTTCTGGTTTCTACACGTACCTTTTTATCCTGCCCACTCCAGGGATTTATATGAGAGTTTCTTCCGGGTGTATGTTGTACATCCCACCCATCTTAAAGTGAGGACGCGCAAGGGTCCATGACAACGTAGATTTACAATTGCTGAGTTAACCGATCGGTTTACTGGTCGTTCTGAATAGTTTTGATGCGATTCGAAAATAGGCTTAATAATGAGTGGTCATGAAATAATTCACCATGTGATATCATCGTTCAACTCACCATAAAGAAACCATGGAAGCACTGTACAGCTGTTTCATCATTGTTAGGAATCATCAGCAGCGCATATCCACCGCGCCCGAACTGGATGAAATAGCTGTACAGTGCTTCCATGGTTTTCTTTATGGTGAGTTGGGCGATGATATCACATGGTGAATTATTTCATGAAAACATTCAATCTCCTACTACTAATAATGAGTGGTCATCGTCGAAAATGTTTTGTAACGTAAACAAATGACACTTTGACCTTGTCTTTGAATGTATACTGATCGGACAGTGATCCCATTCCATTCTTGTTCCCCGTAGTTTGGTTCAGTTCGGTTGCCTAACCATAAGCCAATAGCTTATTTGCCATATCACAACACTGACTGTTAGAAACTGAAATGAATGAAAGACAGAGAACCGAGAGCCTTGCGGTAATAGTAAGACAGACTACATTGAGCAGAAACTGTTTCGAATGCAGGAATGCTCCGGACAGCAGAAGTGCCGCATATCACTAGATGTTTCCACTCACTGGGAGGGGTTGTGGACGCCGTCCCAGCCGTCCGAAAGGATGGTTAACTCCGAACAGTCAGTCGGCTGAATTTCGCACCCCTTTCCATGTGTCATGGACCAACCGCCCGGTCCATTATCCTACTGAGTTCTTCAGGGAACAGAGCAGAGCAAAGTAGACGGTCCGTGGGAATGCGTAACACATATATCATCTAACTTCAATTTTTCGAACCCAATAAGTCCTCTAACGATCCGGCTCTGAGGCCACCTCAGCGTCCTTGTCAAAATTCACCACATTCTAGCAGTACTACAATAATACCAATGCCCAAACGCTTACAGCTTTTGTATGTCTTACATTCTCAACGGTCAACTTTCTGAGTACTAGAGAAGGAACAATGTCACTGCTGTTGTGTACACGTGACCTGGAAATCAATGGCCATAGGTCAGTTTCAATAACTGGTCAGGTTATCTCACCTGTTAGCTGTGAACATGTTGCCTATATTGAATTTGTTTCACTTCACTTCATTTGTTGCATTGTTAAACTTTATCCTATTGTACTTTGGTGTCAGTTTCTAGTACCACAAGCAGAGAAAAAACGAACTGTTTTGTATTGTGTACATTTCAACTCGTTTTTGTCTATCGGCTGTGCAGTTATTTTTCGAAACGTGACTCAAAAAACCCATATGCCGATATTTGTATGTCTTTTTTGTTCATCCTATCATGTTTTTTTTAAAAACAAAGGTACAATGGGTCAGCTAGGCCTTACAATCGACATGAAGATTTCGGTTTTTTGGACAGACCGGTTGGTCTTCAAGCATTGCTCACGTCTAGACTAGGTGGATTCACCTCGGAACTAGACAGAGATGCACTTGCTGAAATTCCCCTGTCTAAGTTGGATCCAAACGATCCAGCGGATGCTCGCCTTTTGAGTTTGATTCAGGTAGGTAACTGCTAGGATGTAATTTCCAGTGTAGTCATCTTGCATTTTCTCACTGCTGAAGATTATTAATGCCAGTTGCGTTAGGCAGTTCAGTCTATATTTACTTCATTAACGCTGGATCAACTTAATTTGGTGTGCGCTCTCTCTTCGGTTATGACTGAAGTGAAAATATTTGCGATTGTAGAGGGTGAATAAAATATTATCATTCACTTTAGGTGTATAGCTCGCGATTACTGGCTAGTAGTGTGGTATTAGTGTTTCTTTGCTTGACTGACGGCCCTTCGGACTGCGTCATACACGCGCAGATCTCAGGTTACCCTGTTAGGCCTACTGTCGGGAGTTTCGCTCGCATACGGGCTCCTCAGTGATACATTGCCATCATCAAACGCAAGGTTCGAACCTGGGATTTCCAGCTGGAAGTCTTAGGTTACCAGTTCCTCACCAGATCCCGCTCAGCCTAACCAGAATAACTGTTAGTATTTGTCCGCATTTCGTCCTAAATGGCAGATGGCGCTGCCTGATTGCTTCGCAGTGACACGACACATCCCGTTAATTCTAATGGAAACATCAATCCCTCACATCGCTCGCAAGTAATTGAGAGATTCATGCGAGTATCAAATCCGAAGCAGGCTAGCGAGGATATTTGCCCATTCTGTGGAGAAGTTTCGACTTAGTGAAAGACTTTCAGTTGGAGTTAGCAGGATATTTCGTTTATCGAACTTGTCGTGCACTGCAAGCTCTCACTAAGGGTGATATCCGTAAAGGTTTAACTTGGTTATTCCGATTAGGCTAAACGGGAGCTAGTGGCAAGCAGGTAACTCACGTCTTGCAGCTGAAAATCCCAGATTTAAGATCGGAGTACGGTGGTGGTTATGCAATGGTATTGCGCTGACATCTGATATCTCTTGAGCGTGTTCACGAGATGGTACAAAAATAGTCAATCTGGCAAGCTATTTACATTTAGATTCGGAAAAAGACGGATTCTCATAGTGCGAGAAAACACTGATATGCTTTTGTCGAGTATCTTCATTTTGACGTAAATATAGGGATGCGTATGAACTGAACGGCCGAGCAACTTACCATCAAAAACTAAACTACATATTTTCCGGCCGTTAGTCATTCTTGTCGTACAGCTTCTCATCGTCGACACTCTGCTTCTCATCATTGAGTCGCTCCTCTTGTCCGCAAGGGAATTCTCGGTCTCACGCAACCACTTATGCTCTCATTTCGAGTGCTGGCCATCATACAGCCTCACTCTCTATGGAAGTACACCGGGCGTGAAACCACATTCAGTTCTTTACTGATTTACAACTATTTACCATGAACCAACGTGTTCTGTTTGCTATCTCACAGCACCTCCCCTTGAAAAATAATGAAGGGAACAAGAAAGAATGAAAAATAAACCGCGAAATAGTAAGTTGAACAGCTACCCAGAAGAGGAGAGGTTTCAAGTCCAAGAACACCAGTGGCTCCATAAACCCACATTCCCCTACCGTCTACCTATCGCTTGGGAGATCTCGTGGACCCCAAACCGACAGCCTAACTGAACCTAAACTATTTCGTCCGCTATTTAGACCTGCATACCTTTGCTTCGTGTCTTCGACTGGCCACTGTGATCCACCTTCAAACCATTATCTTCGCTACAGTACAGCAGCAGGGGTTCGTAGTCATGTCCCAACCACTTCAAACCTATTCTGATACAGTGCCTGTTATAAATATTGAATCCTAGGACCCAACAGCTTACGTCCAACCCCAGAGTTACGGAGAAATTCGCCCACCATGTTTTGCTAATACTGCAAAGACAGTGGTCTTCAAAAAACAAAAGTATTCACACATCTGCTCTTAGTGACCATGTTTGACAGCCGTATAGCAGAAACGACTACCCGTCTGCTGTGTGTACTCGATCTTTGGATTTTACGCGGATACCATGAATATCCCAAATTGGTGAACGCCAGTCAACGGTGTTGTACAGAAGAAGACACCTCATTCGACATTTAACCACTTCGTGAGATAGGACTACTTAAGTAGCTAAGTATACCTACCACACTCAGTAGCCCTTGCAAGAACAAGGTTCCGCCTCGCGTCTATCCAACACTCCAGCAACATTTTACACTTCGAAAATGTAAAACGCAATCCGAACATGCCTACACTTTCATTCGGTAAATGGAGAAAAAATGTTACTTACTTGGTCATTACTCAGTAGCATGACATCTTCCGCATATTCAAAGTCATACGGCTTCTTGTCTGGGCTAATAAAATGCCACTAATCTCACATGAAGATAGGACTATCTCCATAGCCAATTCAATGGTAAAATGTGAAAGATAAATGTGAGATAGGACAACGCCGACAAACACCACTTTTCGAGGTGAATTCGGGTGAAACATCGCCATAAGCGCAAACTCGGCTTTGGTTGTTCGCATACGGAGGTTGAATGAGTGAAAGCAATTTCCCTTGTACATCCTTCGGTGAGAAGTGCCACAGAACTGCAGGATCGACTGAATCAAACGCTTTTTTTAAGTCAAGAAAGACAGAGACCGTAGGTCTATAAAAGCCGTGCCCAAGGTGAAAAATTTAATCAATACAGCTGATGCATCAGAGATATACGAGACTCATCATATGTGGCGACGGTGGGACGGAGGTGCGCGCTCCCAACAGGATGCCCATCGTTCCTAACGTCTGCATGGCGTAGTGCCATGATTGGCAGTTGGCATTGTGTGCCAAGCTTGTTTGATCTCCTCCCAGGGGTGCATCGGATACTCTGCATTTTGTTGCGACGACAACCACTGAGATTTGGATGGAACTGAATTAGGCTATTGCCGCCTATACTATTTCGCGCTTTACTTCGGACATATGACATGATAAATCATAAGTCTTCTAAGATAATTAGGAATAACGTAATGGTAATTCGGACTTAGAACACATTAATTCAACCGCAGAACATATTCATCTGGAAAGATCAAACCAACCGCAGGTACCAGCTGAGTGGGCCACTGAATGGAGGCTCTGATTGGACAAATGAGATTCGCAACGCACACACACCGCCGCATGTTAGACTATCGGTAGGGCCTGAGGTGCGTGTCTTGCTTCATAATATGGCGGCGAAAGCAGACAGACATCATCTTGTGAAAGCGATTGACCTTGACTCCGTGTAATCTGTCTCGGCGATCGATCGTCTCGACCGATAAACCAAGATGGCCCGCCGCTGAACTGCAACGTGTGCACGGTGCATCACGCACGAAATCGAATGGGATGCATCGTACCCCGCAGATTCTCGGTAGGAAAATAAAGGTTGGTATAAAGTTAATCGACAGTGTCCACGTTTGCCATATTCTGTTAGCCAACTGTCCACCTTTACACCGGATAGCGGAACTATTCATTCATGCATCCTAATCTCATTTTTACTAACAGACAAAAGCTCCAACCGGGAGGGAACAGTGAAACATGAATTACATGCGGTTTATCTAGGTCGTTCAGCGACAACAGGCCAGTAATTGGTATCCAATATTATCGGCTTGTAGAGAAAACAGATACAAAATTATGTTATGGTCCCCATAATGGGGACTGCATTTTACGGAACCTGGCCAATATTTGGTCGAATATCAATCAGCAGTTTGTCATTCAGTTTTAGTACATGAAAGATCACCTAGCAGGTTTTGCCATTTCTCTTTCCAAATTTTCCACGTCTAAACCATCCATCCACTCGTGAGACAAACCTATGCTAATAAGTGGACAATTTATCCGCAGTCTCAATTGCAGATGTTATTGTCTGAGGAATGTTGCCCATGATATGCGATCATGAAAAATTGTACCTCGAGCGTTTGCAATGGCCATGCATTTTCAATTGCAAGTTTGAGTATACTTCACGTGTTCTCAAATAATGAGATGGATGTAGTTTAGAAGAACGGAAATATCACGGTATTGTCACTTTCTACAACGAAAGGTTAAACTGTTCAAAAAAATGCCGTGTCAATTCATTTTTGGGTAGCAGATTAGCCCTGGTTGTAGGGCACTACAACACTGTTTGTGATCCCATTATTTGGGAACCTGTTTGCATGACCGAAGACTGGGAGTAAACACAAGCGAGCACAGACCAGAGTATGATTTCAGTCCACGGATGCGAACGAGAACCATCGGTAATCTTCGACTGATCTGTGCCACCGGTGATCGGCGACAGTGTTGTCATTCTGAATCCAGTGCTTTGAAGTCGATGGAGCCAATGTCACCTTTTGTGACAGAAATAGGTATTCTTCAGATCCGAACAAACTTGGCTGAGGCGATCTCCATTGTGGGTGTTATCGGTGAGGGCAGAAAATCGGCCTTAAATGTATCTTTCTTTCTCTGGTAAAAATTCGCAGCAATGATCATAACGTCGGTTGATAGCAGGTATGTGCCAAATGCTATGTTTAATGAAGCTGATTTATGTCGATAATCTCTGCGAGGTAATGAGAGGCACCGCCACTCATATAATGTGCGGCGTAGACTGGTCGGTTGATGAAATGTGAAGTAGTCCGATTTTAAGATCGGCATGTTTTTATATGAATGGCAGTGCCGTGTGCAAAAGATACCCATCATAGTGAGAGTCAGTGCTTGTGAATGGAAGTTGTTATGCATTGAACCGGAACAATGAGACGTAAGGTAAAAATACACAATAATGGAATGCTTTGAGAGAAAGATGAGGGGCAACGAATTCAAGTGTGCAAATAATACAAGGATTTGTATTGGCTGGTACTTCTTCTGGTCTCTATTTTTCGCTCGCTAAATCAAACCTGAGGAGGGGAAACTGTGATGCAACCATTTTCGTTCCACCTTAGCAGTTCAGCCTTTCAGTTAGTTTTACTTCAATTAAGTCATTATTAGCATCAGAGGTAATCGAGCTATAAGATATTTTAATTATTCCGCGAAGATGTATCGATGGTACTTGGGCCATGAGCAATCATTTCCAGTGGTTTAGGTTAAAATAGCGTACACCGATCAAATTCAGCAGACAATACAATTCGGTCTCGCAATCAAGCTTCATATCTATCGGATATGCGTTTCTTTTATCCTGTGCTAACTACCCAAAGTCTTGTTATTTCCTAAAACTTTCCGAATAATTTTTTGAGGATTGCGTACTATAAATGGAGAATATGGGTCGATTTACGTAAGTCCGGAACAGTCGTAACTAATGGGATTATTTTTCGGGTTATTGACCTAGTCGCTTTGCGGAACACAGCTGTCTGTGAGTCAGACGATGAGATCAACCGAGACGAATGACTCCTCTGCTCCCAATCTCTCACTGAGTACTCGTGCAGCTGGAACGAACTATTTCCGATTGGATCCTTTGGTCAACGAATTCGAATTCTGTGATGATAAAACTCTCAACCAGTCCCGCCGCTTTCGACTACTTCAGCTACGTCAGGCTGGTGTGCCCCAGTTCCGGTCAGTCGCTATCCCGGTCGAGTCGAAATATATACCATCAGATGTATTCACTGTAAGTTGCACGCGATTTGATTTGATAATTTCTGTTTTCATACACGTGTTACTGCCAGCGGCCTTCCCAACAAAAATCCCGAAATGTAATCCCGAGCTTTATTAGATCCGAAACTTCACTTAAGTAAAGATTGTCTATGATTTTTTCGGTTAGTTGGTAACTCGTCGCTTGTATCAAAACTTATTTGTTCCAGGTCTAATTATTACATAAGAAAAAAACTGTTGTTTTCTACTTTCTGACCTTAACACTTGGTGATTAGAATGAAATGATTGAAACTATTTCAAGCAGTTCAATTAATGTAGAAAATTGTGCAATGTTTCCTGAAGGCAGACTTGGCCAATACAATGCCTCCCAATGGGAACGAGACTAACGACGAGAAAAGGTGAATCTGGACTCTCATATCTCAGGTCCATCAAATCAATTTTTACTGCCTTCGATCATCATTTCGTGCCGCATTATCAAAGAACCTGCTGTCTGATGCTTTTTATCTTGATTAATAAGAATCGAACATATTGGTTTATTTCGGTATGATACTTGAACCCAGGCCACAAGGTAACAGTTCCTGCACTCTGACTATTAATTTGAAGTGACCAACCCCTTCATGGATGACTCTGATATTTCAATTTTTACGGAGTTAAATACTCTGTTGTCTAAGAACAAGCCTTCCCATAATCATGGCTCCTTAGTATGCGCCATTGGGAACAGGTAGAAAACAGTCCTCGAGTGGTCTTTAATAAGGACCAAAAATAGTCTCCAATGAAACAGAATGGGGATAATTCGGAGACTATTTTACCCAGTTCGGTAGCATTTTGAGAACTAGTTTCTTGCACGATGTAAACTTTTCATCCCAGTGCAGTAACTTTTTAGCTTCCCATTTGGTGTGCTTATGATCAATTGTTTGCCATACAAAAAGCAGAGTCCATTGCAAATAGTAACTAACGCTTAGCTGACATTAAAAACCTTGTCATTCTCGTATTCGAGGCCGCAAATAAACCCTATCGTTTCGCATCGCGTGTGTGAATAGCCGTCAGTGTCATGCATGCGTAAGAGATACGAGAACAGGAACACAAAAGCAAAGCGATAACAAATAGAAGACTGGAAATTTATGCACTGATGATTAATCTCGTTTTCACTCGCGTACAGAATGCAACTTACTTCCGTTTTCGTCATTGTTGTCCCTCGATTTGACGATAGCTTACTTCGATTCAGGCAGCGCTTTGATTATTTCCGAACGGTTTGTATGGCTTGCCGAGAGTTTATTTTACTAACTAGATTTGCCCAAACAGTGATATCCAAAAATTCACATGCCAACGGTGGGGCTAACTATCTCGAGCTTCACCGCGTAATTTCCAACTCGGTTGATTGATGAAGTAGCCCAATAGCCAAAACATTCCCCACGAGCAATCTTTGATATTCTTACCGCCAATTCTGATGAGAAATTGTAGTTGAAAAAAGGAAGTGAATTGCAGTGAATTGCGCTATCGTCAACACCTTTTTTTCCAGTATGTTGTTCAATCCGCATAAAAAGGCCATGCTTGTGGTGGGTGTTCCTCCACTTTGCTAAGTTGTTTGTAATAAGTTCGTCTATGCCCGGTTGCTTTCAGTCGGCCAGTTTTGTCTTTTTCTTCTTCATCATTAGCCCGAATCCGGTAGTAGCGTTACACTTACCAATACTGGTCGTTGGTAGTTATTTGCAAAATGTGATCCGTTAAATGCGTTAAAGTGTCATACCCGTTGACCAAAAAACCCTAGACCATCAACTGACAACCCTGCTGATAATCTAGCCGCTGAGCTAGCTCTGGAAGACTGCAATGTATTTGACGATATAAACCTTATCCTTTGTTAGTTTAGACAAAAATTAGTAATGCTCCACCTTTGGACTTTTGCGATAAGTGACTAATGTTGATGTGTATTCGGAATATCCTACCAAGTGTACATGCCCATTGCACCGAATTTCTTACTCGTGGGTGCTATCTTCGTGGACAGCAGCGTCAGAATAATTGAGAATTCCGGTAGCCAATTGGTTGAAAAAAGCAAATGAATGGATTGCCCACCTTTGCTCTCTCATTTTTCATTCCTTTCCTATTCATCAGTGGTCGAGGGCGGGATGAATAGCTCTCACCATTTGACTTCTTTGGTCATGGTAAACGTGACAGCCGAAGATAGCAAATGTGGTGGCCGATTGTAAGATGAATTGCAGTTCCAATAAGTTCAGAAAATCGTCCTCGACACATTGCAAAGAACAGCTACATGTCGACTGATCTGTGGATTCACGCTTTGCACGTCAGACAATTGCAGTTGCTGCTGATTGTGATGCATTCAAAAGTTTCCATCGTTAGTATCCTTAAGGCTCTAGTTTTCGCTAAGTGTAAACATGCATCGGCGAATACAACAAAATTATTTACAGGTGTCCTTTATCAAATTTGTTTGCAGACTCCAATAAGGCCAGTCAATCATAAGGGACTTTGGATGTGTGCATAAACGCGCCTGAACGTAAAAAATAAAACCCTACTAAAGCATGAAAATTCTGCAACGATTTTTAGTAGGGTCTTTGAATTTGTCCTAGTCGCAATTCATAGATAATAGCAAACTTGCTTGTCCAGCCAAGACGCTTATGTTGTCAAGTATTCTACTGTCTTTTGTGCATGCATTATGGACTGAAGATAGCTATTTGTCAATAACGGTATTCTGCGTTAACCGGGATCTAATAATCATGGTTGATCGAGAACAGAAAATTTTCTTTTAGGGATCTTGGTTTACATCAAAATTGACCTTGCCTAAAGGTGATTTGGGCGCGCCGCATTAATATTGTCCTTGGATGCATATGATGATCTGAAATACACTTACAAACTGAGCATTTCTAGAAGCAAAATAGGCCACAGGTTATTGGGAATTATTCTCACTTTGTTCTTCCCAACGAGTTTGTGATGCATCATGGGATATCTATCAAATTCCAAACGTATATTTTTTCTCACTAGGTACCACCGAAGCGGTGTATTATCAAAAACACTCACCAGTTCGTATTGAATAAAAGGAATACAAAATGAATTAGTTGTTTTAGTGAGCTGCTGCGCAGTGGAAAATAAATCGCTCATGTGACGCCTGTTGCCTGGTTTTCGACAAGACCTGTAGCTGATGGCGTCACACCGTGTTCATTATGAATTCGGCCTTCCAACTGGACAGCTGAGGTCACCGAATTTTTTTCACAGACATTCCATGAATGTGGTATTTTCTTCTTAAAATCCAATTACAAAAAATATCTATAGTACAAGGGAGAATAAGGATTGGCAAAACCTCGAATAATTACTGTCACATCATCCAGCCATGTATTAGCGAATGGAACGGAACTTGGTTCGTGCGTGGAAATTGCAGACCTTTACGTTCCTCATCTTCCACTCTCCATCGTCGAGTATTGGTGGTTAAGGGACCGCAAAGGTAAATGCCTAGATGCGGAAAGAGTATTGGTGTTTGAAAGAGATCCAGTCCGACTTTAACATTCGTAAGCAATGTGGTCATTGTGGGCCTTCACAAGTAGCTTTGGTCGCTTTCTGTCCAAGGCCGGGGTGTTGGGTGATTTCACAACAAATATCCCTCCCGCCACTTTGATTCATTTTCAAAACCGAAATGAACATACATGTACATGTCTCGTGGATTGTGCAAAAACCGTCAACGTGGATCACTTGGCAAATCCGGTCGTATTCATCTGAATTACTCCAACCGGATTCAGACTTTAGCTGTGCGGGCCTGTGTGCACGTTATAGTTCCGCGTGTAGCAGAACAGTGAAGACAACTTCGGTAAATTATCCAGGAAATCAAACAATCAGTTGCATACCGGTAATTCAAGTCCCGAGCACCGGACATTTCCATAACTTATGTAATTGTTCATCAAAAAACATATCAATGCTGGGTTGCCGGAGCATGACGCAACAGTGGAAGTCACCAAAATCCAGTGCGATGACTTTCGAAACCGAATCACTTAACGTGTAGGTGTTTCGTTATATGCAATGCCATGCCTTTCTTGGCTGTTGCATACACCGAGGAAGATGATAATGTTAACGAATTCGTTTTGGCACAAACTAACGGCATGCAGCAGACTCGTAAAGGCATATGCCACACGGAAGATGGGAAATTGCGTCCAGTTACCAAACTGTACGTACCCTCTGGTCACCAGAAAATTCTACCGCACCTTTTTGGTGGAATATTCGTCAACCTCATTCTTCTCGTCTGCGTTTCCGCTGTGCAATTCCTGAATGACCTCGAATTCTTGCCAAAGTCGATATCCGATGTCACAGTTGATGATCCATTTGACCATTTCAGACTCTGAATAAAAAATTCCGGGTTTCTCATGTATTGTATCCATATGCTTGTAGCCGGTATCCTTCAGCGATGTGAGAAACAAGTCGGTTTCCGACCTGGTCGGTGAAATTCATTTTTCTTTCCCAATCTTCGTATTGGGACGGTCAAAGCCAAGTTTGTGTATACGGAGAGGTTTCAGTCAAGTTTACCACGAAAAATGAAGTTGGTTAAGGTTATTCCCCTTTACCTTGTCTTTCCAGTTTTCTCATAGAGATGGTCATGGAGATAGTCTTATCAACATGTAAGAATGGTGACATTTATATTTGCCCAGACAAGAAGTTGTATGACTTGGAATATGCAGACGATGTTATGCTACTGAGTGAAGACCCAAATAAGTTGCAAGCTTTTCTCAACCGTTTAAACAATAGTCAGGGTACGTTTGGGATGCATTCGCACCTTAGAAACATAAAATCCTGTTAGAGTATTGGACAGGCTGGAAGCCGAAATTCATTCTTACAGGCAGACAACCGGGTGAGTCAGGTACATTCGGCTACTCAGATAGTTCTATCTCAAAATGTGGTCATAGATCGAACGAAAGGTCCTCTTTTGTACAGCAGGGTCAACTGGTATTCACCAGTTTGAGATATTCGTGGTTTCGGCGTGACTTCCGGTTATTGGTTAATGGTCGAAATACACACAGCAGTAAGGTCGCAGCTAGCGTGCAGCTCCAAAACATGGCCGTTGTGAGCAGAGGTGCGACGACTTTTGATGTTTGAAGTCCACTGTCTTGGCAGTATCGGTAGAATGCGGTGATTTGAGTTTTACTCAGCAACCCAGGGGTTAAGGGGAAGATACTTGGTCCTGTAGCACAATCTTAAAAAGAAATGTAAGTTGAGGTGGTTGGTACATTTTTCACGCACTTCCGATGTTGTTCTGTCCTGTTCTCATGGGTATTTAATGGATGAGAGGTGGGTCGATCTGGCCAGCTGATTACATGGACTGAAAGTAATAGAACCTTAATCATCAAAATGTCCGAAGCGGCGCCAATTGAACTCATGGATTGCGGTCTACAAAATCTTCCCAAGTGATGGAGTGATTCGGTGCCTCAATCAGTGTAGCATTTTGTATTTGACACCTTTTCTTTGTCGGTGTTTACCTTGCAGTTTTCCATCTGATCTATCGTTATTTCCCTTTTGCTCCCCTGAAGTGATAGTATGGTCAGGTAGCAATCGGAACTAGAACATTTGGGGTGGAGTTATTCGTTGTAAAAGTTTGGACCGAAAATGAAACATGTTTTGTGCGTGTAATTTTTATTGTTTAACAGGATTTTGAAGAAAAAAGACGAAAACGAATTACGAAGGATGATACCGGCATGAAGGCTTATCGCTTGCGACATCAACTTTACGTGGAGAAAGTGAGTCACTTGTTTTGGTCTTCGTGTAATTTTCTTGATTTGTACCGGTTAATTTTCACCCTCTAACATGTTTTTGTACTATTGCAACGAGAACCCACAGTGAGGGAGAGAGACAATTTTATTGGTTCAATTCACTTGCCACTATTTTATCAGGTAAATTTTCATCTTGTGCTCACGTAGGGACGGTTTTTTCTTTAGTTGCAGATTACACTTTCGTGTGTCACTTGGTTGCCATCAATTAGCTCAGTAACAAACTACTCTTCCTGACTAGAACGGACTGTCGTGGTTCACTGTTTTGTTGCGTTACTTACCCATCCATTGTCTGAAAGTACTCCCGTCGGGTATTCAGATCAGTGCGACTCGATAAACGGGAGTCTTTCGATGTCACTGTTAACCGATGAAATCACTCGATTGGCTATTGGCGACTGGCCGAATTATTGAGCATTATGAGCTGTCCAATCTTAGAACGCATTTGATATTTAGTCTCAGATCAAATGCTTTTTTCCCGGTGGCTTAACTGCATCAGTTCTAACATTTCGATGTCCAGCAAATATCTCGATGATTTTTTGAGTTATTTATTTGTCTAGAGAAGCTTTTTTCTTCCAATGGTCTAGATCATATCAAGTGGAATTAGCAGTCTCTTTACACACACACACACACACACACACACCGCAAACAGAGTTCTTAAGCTTTACACTAAAATTGCATTAAAAATTTAAAAAAGAATTTGGGTTCAGTGAATCGGAGTGCTAAGCAACTTTGCAAAATGTTCCGAAAGATGGGGGAGCAGAATTAAAAGACATGACCAAAAAGAGTCAGGTTTTTTAAATTTCCCGACAATCGAGTGTTTTAGTTCTTGGTATGTAGATGTAGACGAATTTTTGTTAGTTTTTTGCATATGGGAGGTGATAAGCATTTGAGAGATAGCAGGAAATAAGATCACATGTTTATGACGATATCAACAATCCAAATTTTGACCATATCACCTCATTTTGTGCTTTGTTCTGCTGTTCGTATCGGCAAGTGAAAGTTAGGCTTAGTTACCTAACGATATCGATTTGATCTACTCCGTCCGTCATTGCACCAATGGTGTAAATCACATTGAGGGAGAGCTTGATTTGAATGTCCAAATCCTATAGTTGTGAACCTATGTGATAATCCCGGATGTGTTGATCAGTCCTAGTCATGCAATTAGCCCTGTTAAGGCCCCCAATCGATTTCATTAGGCTTCACCTTCCCTTGAAAATCGAATAGAAGTACAAAACCTGCAGATCACGGTTTCTGCAGGTTTCCTTTTATTCCATTGCTGCATGGTAATCTGAACACCAAATCAATCCGTGTAACGGTAAAGGACGAAGAATTACTCGAAACAATGCAGCGTTGATAAACATCCGCATTGTCCAACAGCAGAATAGTAGTCTGTAAAGGCAGCACCACTGCAAGAGGCTAGGCCGCTCGTGTAATCACCGTGCACGTCGAAACGATCGATCCGATAATTCGTTACCTAGTCCGTGACTCACGTCCGCATGTATCCTCGTGGTATTTGAACGTGATTCGTCGATCACGTGTGCCACTTGTTTTTTTGTCAATTAATCCAACTTCTATTAGAAGTCAATCAAGAACTTAACACGTGATTAAAATGTGATAGTCCTCCCGTTGGAGAATCCGATGGTTTCATGCATTGCCTGTTTTTCATTTGCATTTTTATAAAATGTGGTCAGAAAATGCTGGAAATTATGATGATTCAAGAAGTGGTGTAGACAAGAAAATCGAATCAAGTTTAACTGCCTACCAACAAACAGGTTGAGTACAGTGAACACGTGACAACGCGAAGGTTCGATTAGCATTGTCCTGTTGAAATATTTTCCAAACTGGAGCGATGATTCACTTATAACATTAAGAAGACATGGTGTCTACTGTCTGGATTCTCGGCGCTTACTCGCATCAAAAAGGCTGCAAACTTAAGGCAGCCTACGAAATGCCCTTTTTGGAAACTTCGCTACCTGAATTGTGGATTTCCAGAAAATTTCTTTCCGATCAAATTTTATTGCAACCAATATCTGATTGTTGTTGAGCCTCCTTCGTTGTTCCTAATTTCCGTGAGTGTCAGGAAAATGAACTCCACGTGAATCAAAGTAACCGTTTATATTTTTCGGCTATTGTACACCGAAGCTTCTATCTCTTTCTTTGATAAAATTGCCTACGAGCACGGAGACTCAACGTCATGCTTATGGCAAACTTTATGGGGAGTTCGCCTAGAACGATGGCGGTTGTTGCTGGGATTTTGTGTCATATTATTATTATTATTATTATTATTATTATTATTATTACATCCCTAAAGTCAAACTAATCACGAGTTACCTGGCCTGGTATGTTGCTAGAAAAGCCAAAGTGATGGGATTTAGTAATTAGGCTGTTTGATTTAGAATACTCCGGAGAAGCTTCGTATTCGAATGAAACTCCAGGTAACCCGCTAGTTTTCACAAACGAAAAAGTATAGCAACCAATTGGAATGCGAGGTTATTAACAATCTTGAATGATTGTTAGCTTCAAGACAAAGTGTATCATAGCTCCGCCCAGGTGTATTTTTATTGTTAATATCTCATAAGACGGGAGAAGTTTTTCCCATGGACGTCCTAACTGTTCACGCACGTCTGTTGGAGACGAGTTTTGTTTCCCTCCCGGTCCAGTATCATAACGATTAACCAATCAAGAAAAAAATTCCAGTTCACTAAGCCGCTGAGAGCCAGCAGCTTCACAATCCTGACGGCTCAGATTCACGATTCATGGTCACTCTTTACGGTTTTCAACCCAAAAGGAAGCATAACAGATATTCAATGCTGGTGGTTCCTTACAACCCAGGTGAAAAAGCTCGTGCAGCAATTACATTATTTTTAATTCTGACTTAGGCATTGAGACCGAATGACTCATGGTTTTAGAGTGCCGCCTTTGATGTCTGCGATCCAGTGAATGTGAGAAAAAACAGTGCTGCTTTATTGTGTAACGCAGTTGGTAGATTCCGTTAGATTTGACCTAGTAAAACTAATCAACAGAGGGCGACAGCTATTCTCAAGCCTCGTTTGGTTGGGTCGTGTAATCAGTCTATTCGAAAATTGGGAAATAATCATGCAAGAGGGCACGTCCTTCCGCGATTATCTTATATTTGTGCATAACATGTAGCAGAAAACATCTGCTGACGTTACTGATAGAGGTTTGAATTTTTTTTCAATCAATGTCCTTTGGTATCATTGACATTTTAAAGAAAAGCCCATTTGATTAGTGACGTTTCTTTTTTATTAAACACATCTCCATTTGGTTCTTTCACGTAGATAAAGTCACAAGTCAGCCAACGGTTTCAAGAAGCGTTACGTCAGAAATCGTACCGTGAGGTAGTCATCGAAGAGAAGATCCCAAACTTCTTGTGAGTTTGTTCAAAATCATTCCGCAAGATTAGTGCATTCACAAAATACAATCTATCAATATCAGTCTTATTTAAAAACTTTCATTCAAGTTTACCTCGGAATTTCCTAGCCGAATTTTCTCGTATTTTCTTCCTCTGTTCTGCACAGCTTTATTTTACCTCTTCTGCGTCGATTAACCGAGGCTCGTCGTCCGTTGAAAGCCAAGCGCCTTGAAAGGCGCCCGGTCGCGCCACAGAACGTCCAGAACACCGGTCTGCAATTGCTGATCACCATTCACGCGGCTTACAATTTACCAACGCGCAAAATGACGATCATTACCGGCCAGCTAGGGTCTGCGCGTCGGATTGAAGTAAGTCAGACATTTCCGTCAGAGGTGTGTATGAAAACAGTTTTATTTTCTCCTATAACCCCCGGTAGTCGTTTAGCATTTCAGCAGGTTAGCGCCAAGCACCTGCTTGTTAAATAGCAATCATTTATTTGGACACATTCATCCTATCGAATATAAGACTTTGAACGTGTTTTAAGGAAAACTACACGAGAAACACGATGTTTTTTGCGCTGAAATTGCGCCACAATTGTTTTATTGTTCTCCCATTAACTTGAACAATAAAGTGGCTGCTCATGCCTATTAAACCTGCGGAAAAGCTGCTTAATTCCGTCTTTTCGTCCTAATGTCGTGTACGGGGCACTCAGCATCTCAAGGAGTGATAAAACCAAAAATTAATGGCATTAGGTAAATTTCAAGTGTTTCGAGGTGGTAGGAAGAACCACAAGTTGCACTGAAGAGAAGATTAATTTACACCGACCCTCGAGTATCAAGCTAATAGTTAAACTTTCCCAGTTACAAGTAGTATGTCCTTGTGTAGGATGCATCTTGTGCGAATTTAGTAGTTAATCTCCATTTTTTATTTCAATCGTTGCTGTTTTAATTATTCACATTCTGTGCTTGACTGGCGTTGATCTATCCAGCAGCTAAAATTAAAATCCTAAAATAATCGATCCGGTTTCCTACAGAATTTTCTTGAGAGCGAAAATAGATATCATCACGGGTCTGGTTGAACTGTTTCTGTTTCTTAGCACATGCTCAGCTGTGCACAGGCACTCGTGTGCAAGATCGGAAAGGAAAGCGACCAGTATTTAGACAATATATTCAATCCACCACGACAAATCACTTCAGAGGTCCAATGTCATTAGCTATTATTGATTGGGTACAAGAAATCGGGCGGGTTTGAACTTATTGCTGCGACCATGATAGTGAACTCGCTAGGTAAATTGCTATTCATAACAAAGTCTGGCTGTTTGCTTAGGTCAGGTTTGTGACATTGAATTCCTGCAGCTTAAGTCACCCAGTTTTCTGGTGGTTTACCACCCGAAATGCTCGTTTGGAGTTGACACAAATTTTGCAGTCCATTGTGTGACGAAAAATGGAACTGGGAAAAGCTTGGAACCCTTTAGCGTTAAGCATAGTCTGTGGTCCCATTGGACAGCCGTCGCTCCTTCCTTCCGATATACCGGCCATTGCAAGGGCAATGAACTTTCACAATAAATGCCCGTATATAGTTGAGAGAGTGACGCAAACCGGTTGAATCCAACCTGTCCTGCTGTTTCTCTCGAAAAATCGCAATATTTTTCGATGGGCAGCAGTTCCTCAGTATAAAGGACAATAAGTAGGATGTTAAGAATGTTCTGTCTCTAACGGATAGCAGAAGAAGAACAAAAGAACTAGCAGGTGTGGCCAGCTCTGCACATTATCTTTTATTCTTTCTAATTTCTTATTCATTGTTTTCATTCCTTCTGTTGGCACATGACCTCCACACATATTTGTACTATTCATACAGTTGCTGTCGCGTTCTTACAGCCTCAGAAAAATCTGTCATACAATGTCACATGGACCAACTGGCGTCTGAACTACTTAAATGATCGCCTTCCGTTCCGCATCCAAGCGCCCAGAATTCGTACAGATATCGTATTGCAAAAGAAGTAGTTATTGTTGCGCAGCCAACGCGACACTATGGTTTGGAAGTCAAGAGTTTGCCTCGGAAGATAAGATAGAAAATGTTTGCAAAAGGAACGTGACAAAATCATTATGGTTCTGTACCCAAGCTTTGGTACCGTATCACTGTTGGTTGCTTGTGTTAAACTAAACTAAATTCTCCGTTGTACCAAAAAAACATTTTATGCATGAAGCTAGACGTTTTTACTGCGCGAACCACGTACGATCAGACATCACTTTAGAAATTCCAGACTATTCTCGTCCACATTACACTTGTTTTTTCCACAGTTTTGTGATCTCGCTTGTGCCATCTTGGAGGACCTGAAACTGACGCAAAGCTTGCCGCAATGTGGTCTCATGCTTTCTGACAAACTCTTATTTGTAGTTTCTTTGCTCCACCGTCTTGGTTACTGGGTGCAAGAGAATGTATCCTAGCGGGTAATATCACTGCATTGTTAACGCAGGCAGATATGCCGCAGCACATAACAAGACATATGATATTTGTTCTGAATAACCGTGGTAGGACAATTTGTCCCTCTTCCGTTTGGTCGGTTTGATTATTCCATTCGGAAAGTTGTAGTCCGAATTATTTAACCTAAATCCCTAGTTGGTTTCAACCAAAACCAAAATTGGCCACATCAGTTCGACAGGAGCAAGTATTATTTTCCGTTCCATCCTAAATGCTGTTGCCTGAAAACAAACCTGCATTTTCCACCAGTCACATTGGATAAACGTGGTGTCTGAAAAAGTCCGTTCTATTTTAAGAGGGTGACAGCTGACAGACTTGTTAACTTGGACTCGACCATTGATTGAACCGAGCATTGGTTCATCCTCTCATGGTATTCTGATAATACAAACGAGTACCGAAGTATGTGATTCGACGAAATTATTCATTCATATTAACGCTCAACTCACCACTAGGGAATCACGGAAGCGCTGTGCAGGCGTTTCATCGTTATTAGGAATCATTAGCAATGCATAACCATTGCAACCGAACTGAAACGTGCACCCGGGACGAACAATTAGGAGCTGAATACCTTGGCCACCAAGTTACCATGTTCCACTTCAGTGACCGGAATGTTCACCTGCGTACTGACACGCCCTTTAACCGAAAGTTTTTGCCTCGCTTGTGGGGATACTTTTTATTATTACCTCGGAGTATGTTTGCACGTCATAAAATGATCCGTAGATTACAAACCCACAGTACGACGATTGAGGTGATCTTTCTAGTGGTTCCCGCGAGGCAAGTCAGTGGTTCGCTCAATCAGTTGGAAGGTTTCTTTATAAAAGCCTCCCTTTCATAACTGCCAGAAGACCAAAAAGGTCACTAAGGTTCTCGTATGATGTAAATAAACCGAAGGGGTAAGTGAAATTACTGTCAACGAAGACACTTTGAAAGGAGAATAAAACCTCTGACGTTGCAATGGTTTGGTTTGTCAACCGACCAGCAGAATATGAATCTCAAAACCATTGATCCTTAAATGAAATGTCCAAACATCGTTCAGCGTGGCCTTGTAGCTCAACCGGTAGAGCACGCACAATACTAATGTGTAGGTCCCGTCCCTCCGTGAGTTGGAGTCCCGCGACGGTTGAAACTTTTCACCGTTGGATAAATTCCGCATTTGCGAAAATTTGCGAAACAAACTTCCAATTTGATTACGGTCAACCAGTGTGATAAAAACCATGAACTATTTCCTTTAGCAATACAAAAGATAGCATTCGGCTCTTGAGCGCGACCGACCACCACAATTTTGGTGACACCGTAAAGCATCACTTGTTCCCTCTCTTATTCAACCTGTCTCTTCTGTATCCAACCGAATCATTTTCCCCTTCTGCCTACCCATAGTGTCCCCACTGATCACATGCCCGATACTCGCAACGGTTCGTTGTCACGTAGTAGGTGGTTTTCAGTCTGTTAGCTCACATTTTCTCAAACCTCGTCAGCTTCCGAATTCCGTTTCCTTCAATGTGCGCACTTTAATACAGGCTGGTCAACAGGTGTGCTTGGCTCTAACAGTAGACTCACTTTGGATTGATATCTCGTAAAGATATTTTCTGCTCACTTCCGGAGACGAAACAGCTCAAGCTATGGGTCAACGCGCTGTTGGAATAGTCTTAAGTGAGAAAGCTGAAGCAGCCGTTCTAGATTGGGTCCCAGTCAACAGTCGCTTGTGCGCCGAGACTGCAGGGATCATTCAGCGTCCGAAAGGATAGCAGTGTTAAACGCAGTTTATTTGTCATCTCGGTATACGCTACAACATACTGTAGCACTGACAGGCAAAAAGACCAGTTTTATGAGAAACTCGTCACCCTTGTTCGAAAGAGCAAATGCTCTGACACTGCAGTGATGGAAGGTAATTTTAATGTTCAAGTTGG
>LUCM01010362.1:527672-546098 GCA_008360955.1 Fasciolopsis buskii
CCTCATATATATATATATATATATATATATATATAAGAACTAAATTTACCCATCAGTTGTCTAGCTGAATAGTTCCAGTAACGATTTTGAGGAACTAAGGGCTGTCAGCCAATCAGAGTTAGATATTGTTTCTCTGGAACAGGGTGATTTTACTCAATCAAAAAGCTGTGAAAGCAATCATAGCTGGTCGAACAGAAGACTTTTGTATTCGGTTTTGGTGGAAATTATCGTGTTAATTGCAAAGCGCAGTCTGATTAGAATTAAAGAAATAAAGTGTACCGTAAGCTGAATAATCTTTTTGCTAGACCTAGCGGCGAAGATTTTTGAAGCAAGGCAGCTTTTTCTTGAAAAGTAATAGTGAAAGGATAAAATATTTTCAACTTGCACATCTGAACACAACAAACATGGACAAATATGACATTGTTTTGACATTCGTTCATCTCTTCGCTGGTATTTTTGACATTTTGTTCCACGTTTACGGCAATACAAATTACTAAACATGAATTTCAGCTCTTCCATTCCACGAAGTAGCGTTTCCTAAGCAATGGACTCGTCTGCTTAAAGCCAGATATACAAGGGCAGAGTTCGCTGTTGTGTACCTTATCTGTTTCGAACGTTCATCTGTAATGCTTCTGACTTATTATACTTGTTTCACATATTTTTGTTTGTCATCTGCGCCTGTGAACTTCATCTGCATAGATGACTTTTTTGTTCGGTGCACAGTAAAAAAACGAGGTATGGAAACTAGTCTAGCTAGAAGTTTGTCTCGATTGATGTTCTCATTATTCTCAACTTCGTCTTCATTTGCACCAGTGGACTGCAGTACTGACTATCCCTTACCAGCTTCGTCACAGGCTCTAGCAGCATCCTGCTCAGGCACCTGCGAGTTTTCACTGCCCCATCGATTGTTCGAGGGGATGTCGCTTGAAGTGTACCACCACCCAGACAGGCGTGAGTCCCAAGCACCTTATACCAGAGGAAAACCCGCAGATTTCAACTTCCTTCGTGTAAGTTGACTGTCACTCACTCAGTAGCAATCACGTAAAAGGAACACATAAAATTCCCGGTCCAACAGTTTTCTTAGCAAAAAATTTCTCAATCCAGTGCTGAATTGTGCGTCCGTCACGGAGAATTTCGAGTTTCTACAACAGTCCGTTATGGAGGACTTTATCCAGCGATTCGTTGGAGTTTAGGGACGCCAAATTCGTGGAAGAACCGTCTGTCATGGTAAGCTAGTAACATTTCTGGACGAAAAGCAGACTGGAGATGCAGGACATTTTTGGAAAAACCTGCCCCTCCGAGCACATAAGATACCAAGTGAGGAAGCATTTGTGTAACCTAGGGACAGCACCCCCTCCGTAGGATTACCTATCACGCAGATCGAACGGATCAACCTGACCCTCGAATAAGGATCAGATAACCACGGAAATCTACTCAGAGGGGCAATTTACCTATTGCCTAATGACTGTTGGAATACCCAAGTGGCTAAAAAGATTGATCAGCATTATACAAAAGGAAGTAGGATTTCTAGATCTCTCGTTGTCTTAATGGGCATGCCAGCTCAATGACAATGCAGGGTTGGTCTGCATTAAGCCAGCCTAGAGTCTTAGTGCGTATCCAACAATGAACTTCCATATTCTTGGGGTCGGGATATTCTCTGGAGGCGGAAAGTGACGCAAAAGTAGATAATAAGTTGGACAGGAGTATAAGGAGCATCGTATCTGTCAGGCCGTGATACAACATCGGGATATGAAGAATTTGTTAATAGCACTAGATTCGTTCGGCTGCTTCAACCCTCCTGTTTTGGATCCACACAGTCAGAATTCTCATCGACTGGGTAACAAATTGAAAATGGATCAGGAAAGTCGGTTGTGCTCCAAAATCCCACTAGTCTTCCTCGTAGAATTTCAGTTCGGATGCTAAATATACTTTCAAAAGCCAGCAACGAATTCTCGTCCCCTATCACAAATCATGATTTTTGTTTTTAGGTTTGGGCAAACATTCAAGCTAAAAAACAGCCGTGGGAATTGGATTGGGATTTGACCTCGAGAAAATCGTGGTTGCCGTTGTTCCCATCCAAATCGACTGGTAGGAAAAGAAAACGTGAGGTTGCTACAGACGAGAGGCCACCGTTGGCCACAGTTCAACCAACCATGCTCATCTACGATCAGCTAGAGTCACGTGAGGTGGAAAATATCAAATTCGAACTGGAAACGGCTTTGCGTGATGCGTTGATGGCTTGGCGTAGAAACAAGGTACGCGTAATCGGTATTCTTACTTCATTATGATGTGGACACGCGTTGTCAACAGGGCTTATGATTTCTTATCCATGATGGAATCGTTTTCACTAGTTTTCCAGTGGACTATTGCCTATGCTTTATTGCTCTTTCCGGTAAATATATTTTTTCGACAATGGATAATGTGCAGTTTGGTAGATATTGGTCAATATCCACTCCAGAATTGCTCCGAATTTAGAGTTCCGGATTTAAGTGACTACTTTTGTTCTTTTGCTGTTTTTGTTTTACATATTTTCAGCCGGATGTTTTCGGTATTGTTGAAAGTAATGCTTCATTGTCTGTGTGGTGGCCGGCACACCCTTCTTTCATTCACGAGAATAAGGAATATTATGATAACTCTTCCATTGCAATACCTGATTTTGTGGACAGCGCTCTGAAACCGTCCCGTTTCATGCCAAATTCGTTCGGACTGGGATTAGTGCTGAAGCCGCTGAGATGCGATGTAACCATCCTGAAATGTAGTGCACAAATCGATGACTGAGATGACAACGTTGGCCGAAAGTGCTGGGTCGTAAACTTCAAACTACAAGTTGCCAACCGAGACTCATCCCATTCGTTGAGTGTCCATTGCTCTCAGTCACCTGACTGCCGGGTAAAACTAATTGTGATGCTCAATATACCTAAACACGTTTAATGTAGTTTCTGAATACTCCCACTTACATTCGCGCTGATCGCACAACTTCAATTCTGCTTATGCGAATGGCTACGGTGTTATAGGTCCGTATGGAAAGCAGGTTGCAGGTGAATAATCCAGTTGTATTAGTTTATGAAGGAGCACATCAGTTAACGCGTGAGTGTCACCAGATACGTAATTAACTGCTGAAGAACTCCCGAAGATCTGTTCTGAATTTGGCACTTAAATCACTTAGGGATTCTATTTTTAGATCGATCTTGCCTGCTCCTACTAGCTCTAGTCAAGACAACACAGTAGAAGAGATCCCAAATTTCCTTTATGATTCAAAAGCAAGTTGTGTATTTCATGATTCTGTAAAAACATTACTGGTCCAAAATTCTGCTGGTCTATTTGACGCATATTTGATGATTGATTTTCTCGCGCTTTTTCCCACATGGATTATTAATCAACTTAATCAGTGCAATGTCGTTGCAATTGCGGTGACCATTGGCCTGGGTATTGGATATGGTGATTTAGCACGCAACAGACTTCCGGTAAATATACAGAAAAAGGCGTTTGAAATGCATGCAGTAGAATCTGGTCATGTAAAGGAGACAGACAATTAGTCAACCAGCCAGGGTGTACAAATCCACGCTCATTTATGATTGGACAGTGCAAATTTGACTAACTTTAGGTGGAGTCAGGTGGTATTTTATAACAGATTGAAAGGGCAAAGAAAATTAATGAAAGCACTGACAAATACTGGCAATGCTCCTGCTCAGGTGTAAAATACTAGGGCAAACCAGTGACGAAAATATCCATCTCTGGACCTGCTACCATGTGAAGGTAGAAAATGACACGGTGCATTCATTAAGTTCAGTTTCAGGCTTCAAGTTTCCCATTATCTTTACTGGCTATCGTTGAAGATAATAAAATATCATTTGCAGAAGTTCAAGCGTTGAGATACCTAAGCGATAGCTAGGTCACAAACATTGGTTCGCGGTTATGGCAGAAGTAAAAGGCAGAATTATAGATCCAGATCCGGTTTTCCTGAACTCATCGTCCGGTAGACATCATTCATCCAGCGTAAATTTGTCTCCCTGGTCAAAGTCTACCTAAAGTTATGCGTATTTCTTTTAGACTTGGTTGTTTATTTCGCTTTTTTCCTCACTCTTCCAGATTACTCGAATTAACTACGAATACATTTCGGATTTATCAAAAGTTCTTGAGAAGTAAGCCCAGTCTGTTGCACCTGCTTACCAGACTGATCGCGATCGACTTGGAAAGATAGCTTTTCGCTTGTCTTCCTAGCCTTATTTGATTTGGCAGTTAAGATGCTGCATAGTTACCAACTGGCTAATTTAATGTGTAAATGCATATGCATTGACGGCGAGTTACAGAGGTAAACCATCTGCTGGGACCTAAATGGTAGCGTGTTATTTCTCTGGCCCACAGTCGAACGACAATTCGGATCAGTTAATACCGATCGGATAGATCGGGAAAAGGAGATAGGAGAATTTTTTCCGCTGGTATTTCTACGTTAATAATAATATAAGTGACAATGATGATAGGTTTATCTGATCCTTTAGTCAAACCGAACTGTACAGATGTAAAGAAGAGCCGGTTGTTATGAAGTACGAAAATGTTGCGGAATTTTTCGTGTTCAAAACTGGACGCCACGAGCCTGCAGTGAACAGACAACTTTTAATTAGCAAGACAACGATTACGATCCTGGAAAACAAACTGCGCAAGCAACCGAATTAAGTCGAACCCCGAACTTCTACTTCGACGGAGGCCGCTTTATCCTTTTCCACCCAGTCTAACAGTGCGATCCGACCCAATGTTTTATCAACTCTTCCAGATCTAGTTGTTTATCAACTGCTCATCAAAAGATAACATGTCTAAAACGTGCATGCCCTCGGATGTCTGTACGATTTTTCACAATGTTTCGGACTTTGTCAGAATTGTCCGGAATTGTGTCAAGACAGTTCGGAAATGTCGCTCGACTGAACTGTTATGATTTCGTCTGCATAGGCCTGGAATACGATCCATCTGACATGGGCACCTTTGTGCACTAATTATCCATCCATTACTCTACAATTTGCGAGATATACTTTGGAGAAGTCTTGTGGAATAGAGGTAGGTTCTTATTGTATTCTGAATATTTTGAAGGAGTCCGAATAGTTTCGTCACAGTTCCGAAATAACGCTAGAAACGGTACAGAGCGGTTATGCCCCCCTAATGAGTTGGGGAAAAATGAAGTTTTGCCGAAGATTGACAATGCACTTTATGCCCTTTGATGGCCATGAAACCGGATATGCAATATTATCAACTCTCTCAGATGATATGCATGGGACGAAGCAGCTATTGCATGCCGAGGCCGTAAACAGCTTAGAACTACTCGATCACTGTTGCATACGAAGAATTCTCAGGTCAAGCTGAGAAGACAGAACTCTTGGGAAATTAGAGGATCACTGGTGTGATATCAGAAGGTTGTCCATCCACCTGCAACACTCTCGACTGCAATGATTTGGGTACATGATACGGCATTTAGCTAGACAAACTCTTTGTCCTGCAGCCCGTTTGAAGTAACTCTTTCTCTAAGGTGGTCAGCCAGAACTGTGGATTATTTTGGTCAAGATGAATTTGGAGCACCTTGATCTAAGGTCGATCACTGCTATGTGGGCTGAATGGCGGTCTGTAAAATTTGGTCCTTAGCTGGGACTCTTTATCGTCAATTGTTTGCATCGACCATATTGGGGATAATGTGCTAGGTTAAAATAGGCAGTGGTAAATAGCCCCAATATTTGTTGTTAGGACAAGTAGACAGCGCAGATTAGGAAATCCGCGATACAGTAATAAGGAACCGATTAAGATAGACTTACTTGACCAATGACATTAAGGACAACATGTTAGCAATGGCTATTCCCAAGCTTAGAGAGAAATAGTGGTATTTTGTGGCATTTCAATTTAGTCTTGTCAAACATTGGTTGTTGTGAACTCCAACTGTCTAGTAGGACTTTTAGCCACTGGGTAGCATAAGCTCGACGAACGAGTCTGAGATGACTGATCCCGGACTCCTTCACGTATTTTGTCTTTTGCAGTACAACCGAACTGGCTGAAGCTTATCGACTATGGAGTATGTGAAAGAACTAAAATAAGTCTACCCTGATATCAAGTCGGGAATCTTAAAATGATCGTATCTCTAGTTCCGTACTGTGTCTCCTATGCTCTAAGCAAGAACAACTAGGCCATGTATATAAAGATAATGGTATTAACTAATTAGCATGTGCGCACGCGGTCCTATATAACTACCATTTATTTCATCTCATTTACTAGTAACTTTCAAGTTGGTTTGCCTCGTTCACCGGCATCCGATACTACGTGGTCAAAGATGCCCCGTTGTATAACCAGAAGCGCTCACGCTGATTGGTCGCTACGGCTGACTGTACTCTTCACTAGGCTAATCAATACAATCTTTCTGTCCACTCGTGACTCTATGGCGTATTGTGGCCGCTCGCCAGTGGGGTGCCGCGGTCTCGCCTTGGCCTTGTTCTCGGAACGTTCTCACGATTTGACACGGCCAGGATCTCATTTTGCTACTTTTCGACCGCAGTCTATCGTCTTGGTGCAGTCAGGGCTAACCACTTAGGCAGCTCGTTTCTGCCCTGGCTGTATTCATTCACTCGTTTAGCCGAACAATGTTTTATCGCACGCACCCCAGCACATAAGCCTGGCTACAAGTTTCTCATGCTACTTCCATTTTTGAATGAAAACGATTTTGGATACTGTAGGGGAAGGCTAAGTGCGGATGCCAAAAGTGCAAGGCCACCTTGCTTCGGTACGATGATTCATACAGAAGTGAAACGCTATTAGGCCCAGAAGAATAGGACTGACGGCCAAACTCCTCTTACGTCATCTACACAACTCATGGGCTTGGAATTGGACCGACTATAAGCCGAGGACAAGCACGGAGCCGCCCAGTGGTCCTAGCGCATGGACTGATTGAATGTGGTCTGATTTTATGACAATCTCAGAGGCGAGTGGGGACGACATTCGCCTTGACGACGAAAGAATAGAGGGGGCGCATTAGACGGAGGGTAATCGCCTGAAAAATTCTATCTTGTGTGGACCAATCTGAACCATTTGCCTATGACAAATAGGAAATTGTCGTGCTGACCAGTCAGAGTTCATTTGATCATTCTCGGTTGATTAGGCGAGCAGGGTTGGACTAGAATCGAGATGACCAACTGACGCTGACAAACGACAAACGGTTTTCCGCTACTTTCCAGATTCCGTGACGATTCAGTATGGTTAAGATTTATAACCTAGTGAAGAACGGGGTCGTCCGCGCGTACGACGGCTTGCCTTTTATCTTTTACTTCCGGTGGTGTACATCATTTTTAAGGACGGGGGCCACGACCAGGGCAGTGATGTCAAGCGAGGAAGTTGATTTCATCTGAAAACGAATTAAATAGCTCATCATTAATTTTGCAGCCAATTTCTGACTACCAAGTGCTCATTGTAGGCGAATTTAATTTGTTCTATTTGAAAAGATACATATATAACACTAATCGCCTTCACATTCATACATCATTGTCGATTCCCATTTGATTAAAAACAGTTTGGAGAAGCACAACGGCCGCCCATACGAGGGATTGAACAAAGTTTTGGATAGAATATCATCGAAATATGGGGTAAGTTGCCGAGCCCGCTAACCTGTCGAGACAGGTGCACTGAATGGAAACACCAGGTTGTCAGTCTTAACCACAGTTACTCGATCTTCAGACTAACAAAACTGGTGTTTGGTCGACGGCTAATTCGGTTTGTCAGTCCGTCGTGTCAGATTAGGAGGTCGTGGTAGACAACCTCGTAGGTTGGAATGAGAAACAGTATAATAGGAAAATAGTGAAACGCAGTGTGACAAGCTAGTGGCATTTTTACATGATAGCTGCCGTTGGTAAGTTGTTTTTATTGATACTCTTGGCTTCTGACTAGTACAAACTTACCTCGGTCTTAACAAGGAGTCAGCAGTTTATCGGCTGTCGGCAGAACACAAATAAGGCAAACGCAGCTTCAGCTTGTAAACGGATCTTCCCAAGGCGACTTACGGGAGAGCTCGGATTTTGGTTGTCAATTGACACTATTATCAACTAGGAAGCAAAATGAAATAAAATTTTCACGTTAACATTACAGAAGCCGAAAGAGGAATTTGAATTTGAGCACTTGGCCAAAGGCGGTATTCAGGCTGATCATTAATTGCATCATGATAAGATTTTATAGATCCCAGTTTGGAAATTTAATTTGTAATGCTTGAATAGATTAGACTTTTGATAGCTCATGGAGTTATCATTTCTATCCATCCCTTAGCGATTGTTTGTTTCGAAAAAAATCCTAATGCACTTAAACTGACCAATTTTTCGTGAGACTTATGACGGAGTATGGATAACTTATTGTCTTCTCACTATCACAGTATTGAGCAATTGTACAAAACAACTTCGCTAAACAACAGAAAACCGTCGTGTTTATTCTACCACTAGTGGTTGCGGTTTTGAACAACGCATATGAACCGTTCTAGGTCATATAGTACAAACAAAACCCTTAATAAATGGCGGGGTATTATGTCGATGCCGAATACTATCCAAGTGAATAAATGTGATTAGACCCAGCTGTCTTCTAGTTTTTGTCTCTGGGTTTCTGTCCTCATTGACTAAGCGTAGAATAGTGAAACGGATCCATATTCCGCTCATCAATAATACGAACTGCCGGGTGGGAGGTCATGGTCGACAATCCAGCAAAAATGTTGAACCTTAATTACTCTTCGGTTACCTTCTGGGATTGTGATTAATGTTCTTGAAAGTCACTTGGTGAAGCTATTTTTACTAGTGAATAATCACTGCAAATCACATGTTGGTTTCTTCGACTTTTAAATACGATTAATCGGTTCGAGGGGTATTCAATGGACCGTAGGGAACAATTCCAAACTTTTACTTTGCTACCGATTACGAGTTTTCTGCGTTCAATAAGTGATCATACAGATTATTCGTCGTTCTGAAATTCAATTTTGTCAATGCAGTGCGGTACTCTACAGTTTGGCGATTACAGTTATAGTTCTTTTCACAAAGGGTATGAGAGTATAGGTGGCGAATCATGGGCCGGTGACTGATGTGCCTAACTGGCCAATTAGGTGCATCATGAGCGAGCAAAACTGACCACACCCGCTTGTTCTCGAATTGAACTTACTATTCCTCACATTCAATTACCAATTTCTCATTTCAGCATTATTTTCCTTTAGTTTAATCTTGAAATGATATAGATCGTTTGGAAATATGTATCATAGGTTGTTGCTTTCGTACAAAAAAATTAGTTTGTCTTCATATATTATTAAACTTTTCCCTGTTTAACCACTTTATGTAAAATTCTTTTTACAAGTTGCGTTGGCACCATGCTCCCTCAGCCCAGCTGACAAAGAATTATCAACGAATCACAGATGTGATTCTTCTGTGGACTCTTCGACGAAGAGCTTCCATGCACACTCCTGTTGCTACAGACTCGATTCTGGTGAGAAATATCAATCGATTCGGAGTGTACAAATATGTGGATGTTTGGACAAGAGAGCATCGGGCACGCATACCTGACGAGCGACAATAATCGCGAAACCGGTCGTGCGCTCCCGGGCAAATTTTGTTTACGCATCCAGATACTAATTCCTGCTTATGTATATATATATAATATATATATAATATATATATATAATATATATAATATATATATATATAATATATATATATATATATAATATATATAATATATATATATAATATATATATATATATATTATCGTGCCTTCATACGCGCTCAGGCCATGTCAAATCCCGTTCCTTTAACTGGAACAACCAGAGGCACGTGGCAGTAACGGCAGAAATGGCTGTCGAATCACGACGGGCTCGCTACAGATTTATGTGCGCATTGGACCAGTGAAACAAAATTGTTACCCCCGGAAGCCGTTACGTTGGCGAGTCACTCTGAATCCGGATGGAGCCAGTGGGCTTATGTTCACGCATGAAATGGGATCAGCTCTGGAGGGTGGGGTTAACCAAACAGGACTGTCAGCACAGGCGATGACTGAAATGAAATTGACTGGGTGCGTTTCCTTGTGTGCGTCTGTGCGTACACCAATCGCAATTTCTCTGAGTGAGACGGAAATCCAGTCAAGCTGGGTTGCGCTTACTTGCGCCTGGTTGGGCTTGGTTGCGGCAGTGATGGCGCGGCCGAATTCGCAATTACATGTGGAAATGGAGAAAAAAGGCGGTTGGATGTTCGAACCGGCGCAACGAATTGGGTCAGCTTGCTTCTATATGAGATATAAACGGAACCTACTAGGACCTTTCAGTGGGGTATGGGCTTTCGGAGTTGAAGACAAGAGGGAAAAGTTCGGAACGGCACTGCTACGACAGTCAGTTGAGTCGAATTTATCCTCTACATGCCGGATTTTTGGAACCAATAAAGCAAGGCAACTAAGTCTTCCAATCAGAAATAGCAACACGGATCTTACTAAGCCAAGGAGAAGACGGGTGGAATTTAACTCAATTACTGAACTCCAAATAATAATTTTATTACAGTGGCCAACAAATTAGTAGTAAAAAGAATTGCGCTTGGCTATTTTGCGTTCAGTCCTTGAGACTGTTAGCAATCTAGATGTGAATCGGAGTGCACGACTGTTTCGTAGATGTTTGACGCAAACTTGAGGCATTGACTCTGCCTATTCGGGGTTTTGCTGACCAAAAACCATAGAATTGAAATGTCTCGGTGACTGTCAAAGGCGGTGACCTATCTAGGATTTGTGACATCGCAGATTTTGGTTCCGTTATTATCTTTCTACAAGAACTTATACTCTCCGCTATACAAGGCTACCCACAAAATTATATGAACGATAGTGTTCACTTGACTTCTGACTTGTATTGGTGGGTCACCAATAAAAGCGCGACAGGGTTCTATGTTGGTCTTCTCTCTCGCACTAGTGGGTTGGGCTAGTCGTTCGAATTCCGCGCCTTGTTTCAGTGTGACTGCGGGACTTGAAGGTCCAAGCCCTTATTAGTGTGTTTCCAGCCTTAGCATGTGCTGGTGTCCTGCCGGGCCGCAAACTTTTGCTATTCTGCTTCTGTGAAAAGACTGTGAAAAGACAAATATGGCGATGGAGTCTTTCGAACTCAAAGCAATGGGGTGATTGCAGCAGTGGATGCAGACACGAAACATTTTCTGACCCAACTCGTCAGATTATTCCATTCCTTGAGCTATCTGTGCTTTCTATAGGTTTGCAGTTACGTTGTGACCCTAGATAGTGTATGTATTACGTATAAAAGCATCCTCAAGACATTTTACTGGAAGTCGGATCCACTCCGAGAATGTTTCTTTGATCGAATTGTTCAAAAGTTATTTGTATTGTACTGAAAGTGAGATGAATAATCAAGTTGGGAGGCGAATGGTTCTTAAACTGTGCTGCGATGCTCTCGGACTGGGGTATTTAGCTCTTAAACAAAGGGAAATACCGCACTTACTCTTATCGTTCGCCTATAAGTCATAGCCAATGAATTGTCCTTAAAAGCTGGGGGGTTGTATTACCAAACCCTAAGTCGCAGAGTTCAGCATTCTTATAAATGGATATTGCACTGACTAGCAAAGAAAGGCAGGCCGTCAAGGCTATTTACTCAAAACAGTTTCAAATAAGTCCGCCTCGTCAGGCTTGTTTAGTTTTATTCGAATAGACTCGATTAGCCGTTTGTTCACGATTCCGACAAATGTACTCCTTCATGCAGGTCTATGGTTTCCCCATGAATTTCGCCTACGCTCCAATCCCGGACATTCTGGAACGTGTCAAAGCCAAAGGGATTCACAATCTTCTTGGAACCGACTCGGATATAGACTTTGGTGGCCCAGCCAGTGTGATTCGCGAAACTCGTCCCATGGGTGACATTCGATCCACTTCAAACAATCTCCAGTTCGCGTTGGCTGTCTACGTGAAAGCCTATAGCGGTCCGGTTCTGTCCATTTGGATCTATCTGGCCGCATTGTGGCGTCACGCACACGTGCCGTGAATTTGTTCCAATTCTTCCTGTTTATATCAGCACTGTCTCACGGCCGGAACTTACTGCATTAACAGAAATATTGACCGTCATCTAGTATGCTGATTTCATTTACGTACACTCGAGGAAGTCTTCCGTCTTGTTTTGTACTCAGCTGCTTCGGACTATTGTCATTTCTGCCTCTCTTTTGTGCACTTTATACAATTATATCACCTTTTTCATTGAAACTGTGTCAATCATTTCGATTCAACAATACCTTCAGTCTGTGCGGGAGTGCGTTGTGAGACTTACTGCTGGCTATTTGTTGTGCAGAAATGCAATTCGCGTTCCATTATTAATATTGTCAATACTTCTGTCTCGTCTCGATACAAATAGGTAGATTTGTAATAGTTTATTCATTCCACAACAGTCAAAGAAACAGACCTGTAGTCTGACTCATACTTTCACTTATCGATCCACATGGAAGATGATTCATCTGACTTGCATGCATCTGCCCTTTTGGGTCGTACCGTCTGAACACAGATGTGACTTAGGTCGATGGCGCATGTGTATTTCTCCTTTATGGCCTTTGTCAACGCAATCGATGGGAGTGAGTCAGTTGCTCGTGGTATGTTTACGTCAGTGCGCACATTCGATTGCGCACGTGACTGACTGAATGGAGAGCAACAGAAATACATGTTTTTGGCTCTTCACATTAAATCCATGTCCACTGAAAGTGTCATGCGAAACCGTGACTCCTAGTTGGCCAATTCAAATGAATACGTCAATCTGGTAATTCTCCAACTGTACAAAAGTAGTACGAAATCTGCTGTCATTCAATTTTGGATCAGATAGTGATCCCGGGAACAGACTCTCGCAATCCTGCAGGTGTTAGAAACCAGCGCCATAGTAACCGCTCATCCGCGGCCTGTAATGCTGTCGCGTGATTCATGAAATGGGAATCGTATCACGGGGATACATAGAAGACCTAGGCAAACCTTGTCGCAACCACTCAGATGTAAGTAGAATGATGTGAGTTGAATAACCTATCCAGTTTTCTCATTCTCCTATCAACTACGAGCAGTTTGTACATTGTAACCCCCCAAAATGGGGCGAGAAGAACTCACATCAGGGTGACATTCGATTGGCAATCGACGATCGGATATATGCAGCACTATTGAGGTTGGTTCTACCAAAGGGCTCCGAAAGATGGTCATTCAGAACAGAGGATATGCAAAGACTTTCGGTGTTTGAACACCACTGTCTTCATAACGTTATTGGAATATTGTAGGAGAATTCTGTGGGTAACTCAAAGGTTAGGCGTAAGCTACCGGGTCATAGGGTTTATCATTTAGAACAGACACTGGATGACAATAGATTGAGATGATTTTGAGATGCTTTAGGCATGACTACTAAACGACTACCTCATTATATCCTGTTGTCCGACGAAGACAGCGACTGGAGGTTGGTTCGGAGTGAGCGTCTGTGACATAGCGAATTAGTATAGTAACTGGCACGAGTGGACTGGCTCGTGTAGATACAGTCAGACTACCGGTATGAGGTCCACGAGAGCCCTGGAGTCGGTAGATGGACACAATAAGTCATAGGGCTTGCTATCGCAGGCAGGTGCATTCTCCCCTCAGAACGCCTTCTTCCTCTGCAACTGATCAATCACTACTAGGGGTTCTTTTTCCTCTTACGGTAGTTGGTGCTGTAAGGAAACAAACAAAACCAGTGCACGTTGGTGCAAAGTTAGTGGTTGTACAAACTGAACCTAACTGAATTGAGAGTTCAGATTCAGTCAGGCCGGGGCTCAGTGAACATTTCGATAACAGATGCGTCCATATTTGACTCACACGACCGTCTATTCAACCGACTGACAAGAAAAAAAAAACAGTTACTTAGCAAAGGTGATCCGCACACTTCATTTGGTATGGATGTATTTGGTAGGACCAAATGAAGCATTCTGTCAGCAAAGCTGACCATAGGCGTGGTGTCACGGTCAAAACGAAATGCTCCGCATGTATGCTTAACTGGTAAATCAGATGGCATGGAAAAATGAAAGACACCACCGAAGACATGTGCACTGAGTTTTCCCACGATTGACACAAGCAAATATGCACTGACGGTACAACCTCTGCAGACTTCTGTTTTCGGTCACCAAGAAACTTAATTATTGTTCAATAAATGGGATAACTGTTGACTATTTTCAATTTGCTGATCCAGTCACTATTTCGACTGTGAGGTTAGAATAGGGTCTCTGTGGATTTGATTGGTTTCTCCAGTCTATACCTAGTAGACTCAAGTGATCTAGGATGATTTCGTAGCAAGTACCAAGTGCATAATGTTCTCCGAAAAACGGCTCGCACTGAATTTTGCTCAAAGGTGAAGGTTTTCATTTGGTGCAGTCTGACTGATGTAGTCTGTCAGCTGGCAAGGTGATTTGCGGGCAAACTCATTTTGGCTTCAGAAATGACAACCGTATCAAAAGTAGCAAGTCCAAGTATAATATGGCCGGGATTTTATTAATATATATATATATATATATTTTCTGGAGGATGCGAAATCAGTGGTATCAGTTGGTAAAGTATGATTTGATGAGTTACAATATCCGGATTAAAGAGTATAGCCTTAGAAGTATATTTGGTCTCCACGAGCATGGTTCGTGAAAAGACAGGTAACATGACATGAAAGTCCAGTGTAGTAGTAAGGTGGGAGTATTTCCTCGTGTGTGGCTTGGAACCTCTGAACCACAGTTAATTCAGGAAGAGCATTTTTGGTAAAAATGTGCATAAGCACGGTTCAGAAAACATTTGCTCATAATCAGAGGAATAGGGTAGAAAATAATTTGATAATATGAAAAGCCAAAAGAACGAATAATGCACTTGAAAATTAGAGTGAAAATCACCCACTAATTTGTCTTTCGACATGAGGAAATGGGATAAAAACCCCGGCCAGCAATCTACCTTGGCTAGGTCGAATTGAATAAATTGCCTGAAGCGCACGAGATCCCACGACGCAAGGTGATAGAACTAAATATCGTAGGCGATAGCGTTCCTGCATTCTAAATATTTCCTGTTCAATTTAGTTTTTCTGACTTATGATCTTTCATTTTTTATTCACAGTTGTTTGCAGTTGCAAAGTTACTGCAATGTGGTGATTGTCTAAACTGAAGTGAACTTACCTCATCCGTGAACATCCACGATCACAAATTGGTGCTGAATTTCGCCCATCACTAAATTTTCTATCAGTATCATTACTTGATCAATCGACAAGAGACAAAGATGGGCACCTGTTCTCACGACTAGACTATACTACGAGCCAGGAAACCAAAGGGAGTACATGGACACAAGACTAGTAGTTTTAAGAATTGAATGAAGTCCAACTCAAATAAACCGATACCTCTTCCTGTGGGAAGCCTCACACAGGCCACTGGGAATACCAATAAAAATGTAGATCATTATTCCAGACTCACTGGTAAACACTGGTTATGAATCTCCAATTACCTAGTTGTATTTAGATCAGGGGGAAGTAGTGCTATGGTTCTAATCACTGATTTCTTAAGTCATTCATCTTGTAGTTTAAATAGATTTCGGTCGGCTGCGAGATTACGCGTCCATAAAAATGCATTACTGAAAAAACTAAGCGAAACAGTCTTATTCCGGGTGGTTGGTTTTCGTGAGATTGCTAGGCAGAAAATGGAGGCAAACAGGTTTCTACATTCGAAACAAACTGTGCGCTGAAATGTGCATATGAATTAGAAAAAGAGACAAATTGAATGGTTGTTAAACAGGAGGTGTAATAAAAAGTTGCAGATGCATGCGAAGACGGTGATGTTGCGAACGACGAGGGAAATGACGGTGTTGATTCGGACGACGACGACGATGATGATGATGATGATGATGACGATGATGATGATGATGATGACGATGATGATGATGATGAGAATGATGCTGCTGCTGCTGCTGCTGCTGATGGCATCAAAATTTAGATTCGTTAAATATTTGCAACATATCCTACTGGTCTGTAGTGATCGTCAAATGAAGATGTTACATTTCGGTCACACTTGTAAGGCACTGACTAAAAAATCAGTTTTGGCTCATCAGATATTATATTTCATTTCACATAGTCTTTGATGGTTTCTAAACCGAAACCATATGGGGTTGCAAGACTGTTGTCTGTTCGTTTATACAATACGTATTCCGGCAGCTCCTATGTTCAGCTGCGCTTGCTAGCTTGTGTTGAGTTGCTAGCCAAGCGTGTCAAGTCTTTTTAATTTCCATACTGTAACTCTGCTTGCTTGCGCACTGCATCATATGTGGACTGGTCTTTTTCGAACTATATTCAGGGTTTATAACATTCATTGTCTCTGCTTGTTTACGATCAATTTGCTTTTTTCTTGGAACCGATTTTCCTTTCTTCAGATCCGGTATGAACTAGTCCTAAACAGGCCGGACGGACCCTCAAACGCATCAGATCGCGCAACAGCGCTTCAGTTGATCGCAAAGAGAACCGTAGAAATGACTCGTTTGACCCCTTGTCAACGTCTTGGACATCTTTTTCCACCATCAGTCGGAAAATGCCTCCTGGATAATCTCTGTCAAAGCAATCAGGGTAGTGGGAGAAAACTGATTAACTTTCAGCTAACAAATGGCAAGGGCATTTAATTGACTCGGCATCTCAAGACGTGACTAAATTCACCATGCGGAATTATGCCAATAGACACTTTCCTGATGACAGCTGTCGAAGACGGTAAAACAAGACAAAAATGTTTAGATTAGATCCGTAAGATTATCAAATACTATTAAGGGTTAGTTAATTTACGTTTCAAGATAAGCGGCAACATGTACAGACATGAGCTCGGATCTAAACTCTCTGGACCATCTTAAATGACGAGCTCTGAGCTACGGGAGAGACACAAGCCACCAGTCCACATTCAAGGTTACGGCATTAGTAGCATCTGTTCGGGAACGAGGACAAATGACCTCTACGCTGATTTTAGTAGTGATTATCCTCTAACCTAAGTAAACTTTTTCACTGGCAAAAATGAAACTATTACGAGGCAGCCTGTTCTTTTAGCTAAAGCTGATTTTGACACGATACAGGTCGATTTCTTCCAAGTAAGCTGTTTTTGGGAAGGTTGAGTTTTCAGGATGAGTACAGTTGGCTACTCAGTGTTATAACGAAAAGGAATGAAAATCTTATCCAGTTAGCTGTCCTGGTTAAGGCGGATTGGGCATAAAGTTTGAGATCCACGATACCATTCCATCCTTCCACGTAATAAGTTGAGATAGTAGGTGGTTTGCCTAAGTAGCACAAGCCACTGGTGTAATCTAATCGAAATATTTTCTCATCTGCAAGATTTATCCACTTAGTGCCTATGCTTTACTTTTTCACTATTCCTTGTCCACCTTGCTTTTGATTAGTCGGTAGAAACTAAGACCAAACACATGTCTACTTGGCTAGTTCATTTCAGTTCAGTTTGGACAACCATTGACCTTGCACGAATGTGCTCTGGTTGTGATTACTAACTCACACCATCATCTACTCATACAGAAAACGAAACGGCGAATAGTGAAAAATCGACTGCAAAATAGTAAGTTGAAGAATTATAGAGAAGATGAAGGACTTCGAATAGAAGATGGTCACAAACTGCGGCATTCGGCCAAATAACCTATTGTCTCCAACCATCGCTTCAGGGAATCTGGTAGACCTCAACCCGATAGTTTAACTGCATCTACACGAGCCAGTCCACTGGTTAGAGCTTTCATACTTTTCACTCGTCATTGAATGACCATCCTAAACCACCCGCCAATCATTTCCTGTCTCGTAGAACAGCGTACAACGAGATGGTCATTTTGCGAGCATGAGCAAACTTCAAACCTATTATGATTTAGCGTCTGTTCTGAAGACTGGATCCTACAACCCAGCACTTTAAGTCTAATCTCTGAGTTATTCTATCAAAACTGCGAAGACAGCGGTTCTGAAACACCAAAATTCTGGATATCTTCAGCTTTGAATGGTCACTTTTCGGCGCCGTACAGCCATCCCGACCTCACGACTGCTGTTTATTCCCGACCTTTGATTGAAACCCGGATGATTTATTCTCAATGTCACTGACAACGGTCTACTAAGGTCCTGTTTAGCTCTGGAGCCACGCAGGTCAGTTCTTTCCTCCAAAGACTGGAAGCAATCCTTCAAAAGCAATCTCTACTTTGATGTGGGCAATCTCGTAGTCCAAGATCCACAGAGGAACCACGGATTGGATGGAGAATGGGTTATTTGGCTGTCAAGCCTTGAAGAACTGACATGTTTGGTGAATCTATAATCTTTTTCATGCATGATTTCGATGGCGCGACTGTTGTAAACCGGTAGGTGCAAGTGACTCCAGGTGTTACTAGTCTAGTGTAGGTTTGGTTTTCAGGATGAGCACTGCAGGACCTTGATCTTCTCA
>LUCM01010362.1:546996-568762 GCA_008360955.1 Fasciolopsis buskii
TTATGGTGAGTTGGGCGATGATATCACATGGTGAATTATTTCATGTAAACATTCAATCTGCTACTACTAAAATGTATAAAGTGTATTATATTGGAATTCGGGTGAATCAATCTCGTCCCGTTCCGTTTTTCTTTAGGACCGCACTGACTACCTTATGATTTGTAAGTCTGCGCTCTGTTGACCAAGTCTGCGGTGTTTGTTCGCCAGGGATACAGACAAACCATGGCCTGCCAGTCACAAACTAAATTAGCAACTGACATTAAGCAGAGTAATGGCTCAGGAATGGAGTATATTGAATTACGTCGACGTCCTCAGTTGTGTACTCTGATGGTAGGACTGAAAGTTTCCTATGCTTTTACCGCATTTTTCATTCTTTCCAACTTCGTTCACTTGACAAAACACAATTTCGTTCCCAGACTCGAGCTATTTCGAATCGCACAAGTGATCACCTGGCCATATTTATTCTTCTAGTACAGTGTAGAAGCCGAGAAACGCTAAGGGATGAATTAATGGGGTTGTAGTATTCGTAAGTGAAATATTAATATGGACTCGGAATGTCAATACTTACCAGAATGACTCCGACCAAAACTACGCAACCGAAGGCAACAAGAAGACCATCCGCAGTTGGAAGACACCTTCGTTCAAGTTTGTTTATACATCGTGCTCGTATACAAAGTGCGAGGAATTGTGATTGGTGGAATATATCCACATCAGTGCCACTAGGGGTAGGTTTGAACTTTGCGTCCCCGGGCCGCCGCGGTTCTCATTGGCCGGCTGTGCATCCAGGTTGCAGCCAATCTTTACCGGAATGTATCACATGATTTGGACTGGACTGACCACAGCGGCCCATTAATTTTTTTGCTTTTTCTTCTGTGATCACCACAAAGTACTGTTTTGTTCGAAATTTAAGCCGGAATTTAGTATTACTTCTGTGATGTACCTCCGTTTGTGTTTACCAGGTTCACGTTTATCCAGCAATACATAGGACAAAGATATTGGGAAATAGAGGTGATCCCTTACTTTGGTTTCCCACTGCAATACAGTCAATTTATCTATCCGACTGAACGTAAAAACTGTGGGAAACAAGGCACAGGGACAAACCGGGAACAAAATCGCCATACGGATCCAAGAGAACCGACTGGCGGCAAATAGACACGATCAGCTCTCCATAGTTTTGGCTCCGGAAAACCATTCCTTTTGAGAAACTTTAAACTCTTCGACAGAGCAGAACAATACCCTTGAATGCTTTTCGATGTTTTGCATTCTTAAGGAAGATAGTTAAACATGCAATATCGGTAGGGACCACATATGTCTATCGGTGTCCTCAAGTGGTTGGTCAGCGTAAGCCAGTGCGAGTGGAAACATTAAGCTTACCTGTCAGCAGGAGTCGATGATGCACAAAGGAACTGTCACTACTACTCTATCGCTTTCACATATTGAAGGAAGTATGCCATTGCGCATGCAGCAGACCGGATTGACTTTTACCGATTTGAAGCAGTGTTGTATTGATGTGATACCCGATTAACAGTCGTAAGACAGGCCTAGATCGCTGCAAGTAGAGCGGTTGGAAGCATGACCATTATGTACGAAAGATGCGTAAATTCTTCCAGTGTTTGGAAGCTAGGCGCGTGCAGCTTTTCCCGAATAAGACGGGAAAAAACAACATCAACTCTGATTATGAGAGTTAAGGTATTAAGCTCTAGATGGTAATCTTTGTAACGAACGATGAATATCAGTATGATGTAGCACCTGAAGATAGTGGTGCGTGGGTGAGTAGACGGTACTACTTGTTACCACTACAGAAGGGAGTAAAACCCCAAATATCCATTTGATCCAAGGCCCGTTAATCCACTATTCAAATTAGGTGTTATCAATCCACTGTTTCTTCACTTTGATTCTCAGGTATTCGAAGATCTCCCTGAAAATACGTAAACAGCCAGGTGGCAGTCCTTTCACTTGCAAACTATGGGTAGATGTTTCTCACGTGAATCTACGGTAGATCGGCATATCCGAAACTTCGGTACAACTGTGATGCCTGAGCTCATGGAGCAATCAGTCGTCACGCAACACTCCTAACCTCATTTCACGCACCATAACTTACCGATTACCATTCACATTAATCCGCCAACCAGTCAGCGTTGGACACTATGTCATCCATTGCATCCAGTCACGCTTGGTTACAACATTATTCAATCGACAGTATACTTAATCTGTGTCCGTGCCTTCTTGAACATACCATACGGGACATCGATTGCTGGCTTGACATGAATAAGGTTCAATACGTGATCCTCATTGCAAACTAAAGTTACGAACGGAGGCCAATTCAGCTGCTTGGGCACCGACACAACGTTAACAGCGCTTCACTTATGACTTCCACATGTTCAAACCTTCTGTAACGACTGAAGAAGCAAGTACAATGGAAGCATTTTTAACCAATTAAATCCCATTCTCTAAGAAGACTCACTTTAGTTCCGGGTACATACTATACCCACGTTGCATTTATTTCTGCCAGCTATCATTTGATGAAATGCATCAGTTCTCCCTCATTTTCGATCACCTGCCTCAGTCGGGCGGGTTCGATCGTACTATTTTCGTGTGTGCAAATAAATCAGCTAAATTTCCGATTCAACTATTGATCGATGTGTACGAGTTAGATTTTGTCATCCGAGGATTGAATGGCTGACCGAAATAGGCTAAGTTCAAGTGTTCTCCTCTCAGATATCAATGCTGAAGTATGGTGCCAATTTTTGGTTAATTGGTGTTCTATCGTGACATTTCATTTCAAACAAAAGCTCCAACGAAGTCCCGTTCGAAAAGATGTTGATCACACTGTCCAGTAGGTTGGCGATATTTAAAACTGGTCTTAATGTTATTAATTTAATTGCTATTGTTTGTATTACTATTTAAACCACGACGTACGAATAATACTATTTAGGGTAATATCAATAATAATACCAGTAGTGATAATAATGCAGAAAATTGTTCATTAAACGGAATATGAAGAGGCCGTGGAGGCACTGGGCTTCTACTTATGCAACATATCGAATGACTTTCTGACAAGTACAGACTGGCTAACCTGCTTTGGGAATGCGTTACTAATGAGTCTCGCGCGCATCGTCGGAAAGCTCTGTCTATCTTCAGCATGCCTAGATGATCCCAAAATTGTACGTCGCACACATCCAAAATTACTTCCATGAGGGCAGCTTCTTCCGTTTTGTTCCGATATAAGTCACTGTCTACAATGATCGGACGCTCTGTAAAACTGATTATCAGTGGTCCGTAAATATCAGCCAGTTGTGAGCGGGTCTTTATTCCATTCGCTGATGACTCCCAGACGTGGATAATATGCGTCATCAAAAATGCCAGCGTATCTAACTCGGTTCGTGTTTTCAGCAATGCAACATGTCGCACAAGAGCCTTAATCTTTGGATTCGGACGTAAGAATTGATCATACAGTGGTTGCTTTATAAATTCTTTTAGCACAGATGTGGTCAAATGCAAAGGTTTAACAGGAAAGGCACTCAAGAATGCTCTCAATGTAGCCGTTTTAATCGGAGTTGTCCACTTCTGAACAAGTTCGCTCAGACGAATCTTATCCCAACGAAAGCTAATCAAACTGCGCACATTAGTCCAAGCTTGTGACTTGAGACTATCTTGTTCTTCAAAACATACATTCCACGAGGTATTTTTGCAGTCCATCTCAATCGAACTGACAAGCACGCAGATCAGATCTGGTACGAACGGCCTTTGTAAGGGCCGGAAATCAGTCAGGCTCAGGTTCCGTACACAACACTTCCCTTCCGAGACCTGTTGGCTTTCAGCGGGCCCAGGAAGTACTGTTCCTCCATGTTCTACGACTAATCCATTTCTCGTCGTAGGGAAGTAGGGAAATGTGAGTTTGACCGGAGTCATGATAGTACGTTTGATTAGCTCCCCTGGAGACGGTTCTGGATGATCACTCAGTGCCATCACGCGCAGAAACAATTGCATTTCTGTCTTCTTCCACCGCGGACTCAAATGATGAGGTGCAGGATTTTCCTTAGTTGGTGCTTCTGGGGTTTCGTCTAGCAGAAGCAACGAGGGTCGAGACAGTGAGGACACCAGACTTGAACTTCTTGGATGTATCGAGGATAGGCGTTTGTGTTTTTCTGCTTTCGATATCTCTGATGAACCATCCCAGGAAAAGATACTGAGCCGTGGCATTTCTGCGTGAAATTAGCAAGTGATCAACAAGGAGCTGCGAGATGGTCACACCTTACGTCAGGCCACGTGCAAACTCCGATAACTGAATGGTTCATTGATCAGCTCGAATAATCTATCCCACTTAAATTCAGTTCACGTGAACCCAGTCGCAAACTGATGTAAACGGAACAACCGCTGATTATAATGTTGATCCCTAGAACGGATTCTCGACCCATTCACACACGAATCATGCAAATGAGATTCTGGTGGTGACTTACATCTTGATTGTCCAAGTGTGTAGACGAATTAGTGGGGGAGCACCGGACAGGTAAGATTTCATCAGTCCTGAGCTGCATTAACCGCAGAAGCAGTCATGTACAACCGCAAATCATTGTTCATCCACCTGTTTCATGCTGACCAACACTTAGTTAGAAACAAGTATGAAGCTAACCCAACCAAATGGAAAACTTTATGGGATCATGGTTCACGTTTCAATGAACCAGTAGGAGGGAAGAAAAAAATTCTTTTGTGTATCCTTATCATTCGAGTTTTCGTGCTTTCCTGATCTTGCTTCCTTTTTGGTCTATGAGAGTTCCGTGCTCATGTCGCACGGCAGTTACCTCGTTAACTTTTGTGCGAAACCAGATGCATCATCGCTTCCAATCAATAATCGTTCTCATTTCCACTGCTGACGTTAACTTATTCGTCGTATCTCTACGCCGAGTTATAGTTTTGCCCTCAGGTCCTTTCTTCTCACCTTCTCTAGTTAGCACAACCGCTCACTCCTTCAGGTTGATGGTCGAAGACAGACAGCACATACGTCAGAAAATAGAAAATCTCTGAAAACACATGATCCGCGAAGTGGCAGTAACCATTTTTTTCAAGCGGCAGGGAAAGGCTTTGTTAAAACTAACCAATGACCGACCCGTATATTCCAAAATGCCTTGCTGTGTCAGACTTGTTATGCTTTGCCATTTTGGAATTGATGATAATCATTGATAATGGCTTATATGCTTACTGGGTTTCAGCTGACGTCCATCTCTGCTTGCTGGTAATTTCGGATTGATTCACATACGCACTGCGACGTGGAGCATTATCCTGGCCGTATATTACAGTACAGTCCGTGAACCGCTCCATTACACATCATTTTTCACACAGGTCAGTAAACTGTCCCGAGTAGGCCCAGTTAGATTACCAGGCTGAACTAAATTCAAAATATTTCTGGTTCTGTAATGTCCCTGTGTCTTATGGTTTCTAGATTTTTTCACGACCATTAGTTAGTGCAAGTTAGTAACCCAAAACATCATGTTCACAATGAACTGAACTGACAGCATGCTTCCGGCTTTTAGCAAAATTAGTGGTCAACAAGCTGAGGTCTCATTCGACCAACTACATTTATTCGTCACTCTGAACAAGTTAAAACAACAACACTTGTCCATGTTCCCCTTTTGTAATTGTTCAAGATTATTTTTCATTTAGAATAGGACGGATCGGTGATAGTCCAAATGTCTGCAAACCGATGCAGTCCGGTGAGCATCCTGAACACGAAACAGTGAAGTCCCTTACCCCTCGGTAGGGTAGACTACAAAATTCCTTGGTGGAAAACCGAATGAACTGGCTGACCTACAAGTGCCGGAGTTTGGTGGTAACTGTGCTATCCCTCAGAAGACTTTGTCTGATCTTCAAATACCACCTCCGGCTACAAGCATGACTTTTGGATGCTCAAAGCAAACGAGTACTTGTAAAATCTTGACTGGTACCTATGATGAATCACGCATCGCGGCCACTTGTACTCGCAATTCGTCATGGCAATGTACACGAGGGCAAGCCCACATATCCATCCACTGTTTTCCTTCCGCCTTTATTGGTTTCTTGCTTCGTTAACCATGATACACGATGCGCGAATCACGAAATCACGAAGGTAACATTCGTAACAAACTGCTGCACATAGATGCACACTGCCTTGTAGTGCGTTTAGGCCAAAGAGACAAGGACCTACTGGAATTAACATTTTGAGCTATAACGAGAGCTACAGTTTCGGATCGAAAGTTTTGCCGATTTGTTAGCTCGGTCAGCCCTTGGAAATTAAGCAGTCTACATATCAGTGGACTCCGGTCTGTGGCTTCTGGCTACATAATGTTCGCGGAAGCTGTATGCACTAGAACCAAGCTGGTTTCCGATGTGTTCGGGTTTCCATTGACCGAAAACTCACTTTGTGACACAGTTTAGATCATAAGCACACATTCCCCGGCTTATGGGTCGGTCGATCGTGCAATTGTCTGGTGCTGCCTTTCACTGAGGATATGTCCCAGAGAAATTCATTTCATTTTCCCCATCTTTGTATTCGTGCTTAAGGAAATGATTCACTCGAGTTCACCATGAGAAATGATTTTCGACAAGGTTGCCCTCTTTCCTCTTTTTCTGTTCAACTTTTCCACTGAGCTGCTTATGGAGGCAGCGTTGTCCTCGTGTGAACTTGGTGACATTAATACTCCTTGAGACAGGTACCTATCCGCTCCCGAATATGTGGTGGATATTGTGCTACTGAATGAGGAACCAAATAAATTGCTAATTTTTCTCGATTATCTAAACGATAGTGTAGGTATGTTTGGTATGCGTGTTGCATTTTTGAGATGTAAATTGGTGTTGGAGGATTGGATTGGCTGGAAGGTGAATCTCGTTTTTTCGGATGGACTTAATTACTTGAGTAGTTGTAACTCACTTGGCTGCAGTAGTATGCCGGATGCGATACAGTCTGTCATACAGAGGACTCGATTAGCATTAGAAACTGGATGATCAAGGAATAGATGAGTGGGGACAGTTTTAAGGTTTCCTAATCAGCACAGCAGTTTGAACATGTTTTGCTCATGTCCACAGAAAAGCTGCCTCGTTGTAGGCTAGGAGGTGGATTATTACAGTTAGTTGATGATATGGGAAAATGTATGAAGAAAATTAACCATCAAACTAGTTCATATACGAGATCATCCACTCCTTAAACAACGTTTCTGAACAATAGGTGACACATTTAGTGAGGTTCTTCCATTCGAAATCTTTCTTCTTTAATGTTCTTCAATTTGTTATTTGGTAGTTGATCATTCCTCAGTCCTCGGTATTTCCTATTCTGAGTACATGCTGTGAGGTGCAAACCAAAACTAGAGCGCTTGTGTGAGATTATTAGTTAAAGAAATGAAATTGACATTGAGACCAATTTTTCTCTACAGTTGTCCGGTTGTTTAGGTGCACAGAACCAGTCGTCTCGAAGTTCGTAACTAACAGAATAAATTGAAGTTAACCGAAGTGAACGCAAGGTCTCTAGATATTCGGCTGTCCCCGAACGATTTATACTGTGATGGGGCTCATGTAAATAAGCTGCAGCGTGGACAGTCATTGTCCCAACTCAGAATGAAGCTAACGGAACTGGAGTTAGTGGTGATTGCAAGACCTCTGAGGGAAGTTGAGGTCCAAATTAGGGGGGAGAGAAAGAATGCATACCGGTTTGTTACGTTTCGTGTACCTTCCACTTAGCCTGTGCGATCACTGGAGTCAAAAGCTGTCTTTCAGAGAAAATAAGATTGACTAAGCCAAGAACTGCTTGCGAACACAATGCATTAACTGATACATATCATGTCAGAAAAATAATCTAACTTCGTGGTCGAATGTGCTAACCAACGCCGTAAAATGTCAGACCTCTACATCAGCATCATTCTGTCTACTTTTTATTTGAAATTAAAGTCACATAAACCCAAAGGACAAATCAACCGATGATAACTTGGATACGTAGATGAGGCAGTTTGTGTTATAATACATCAAAGTTGAGAAACAATCGAACAATCAGAGGAAGAAAGATAAAGTTCAAGGACTACTTATATCCAACGCCGAAGGAGTGCAAGCTATTGACGGATACTAAGATGAATTTCCGCATCAAAACCATGTGTACGCACACTTCATGGTACAGGCGCGTCTGCACGCAAATTCGCACGTCCACTGGTACACACGTGAATCTGCCTACATTTACGATCTGTTTGTTTGCAATCACAATTGTTGGCACTATTGACTCGCATGTGAGCGGACTTCTGTCGTGTCAGGAGTTCATCAGCGATTGGTCGGTGATGCTGCCTCTCTGACAATGCAAACTCTATTACCTATTCGTTGACCTAATTGCGTTTTTGTCAGTCGCGTCTCGGTTCGCTTGCTTGAACACGACGAAAAGGGCTATCCTCCTTTGCGTGAGTTCCTTCTGGCTCCCCGATTAGCTAAAAATCCACTGAGTGCTGCCTGCTCCTTTGCAAGAACTCATTATGGACTTGCACGCCTCGATCGCCTCCAAAGTGTACTTCACTTCCAAACTGACGCCTGTTCCGCTGTCCCGACTTGGCTGTCGGCCGAAACGAGTGCACTGCACGTTTTTTGTCACAATTACACCGAGCATCCGCTGCACCCCCGAAGACTACACTACGCCGATTGTCTGATCGGCCTCTGCCAGGTCGTCTTTGTTTGCTCACTTAGCTTTCCTGTTCCATAAAAATTGTATTGATTTTTCTAGTCAGAACACTTGAAAAATGGATTTACGAAATGTTTTTACCATTTGACTTGTGTTGTTGTCGTTATTCCAAGAACTGACGTATCATGATTATGCATAAACGATACAATAGTTAATGTTTGTGATATTAGGGTAGATGCAATTAGGTCATCAGCCAGCAGTTGCGGATTTACAGTCAGTTCTGATATTTTGTCTGTCTGCGAATTCCCGGTTCATCTGTTCCATTAATGGTCTACGGTTATGCGATCCAGAGTTCAGCGCTATCCAGACTCTGTCATCAGTACTGCTGTCTAATCGATCCGGTCTATGGAGTTAGCCGATCGTTCTACCACTCGTGAGGTATCATCATAAAGACTGAATGCAGACTCAGAATCTGACTGACATCAAGGAACTGTTTTTGACTTCTAAGATTTAAGGCACCTTTTTGAGATATCTTAAATGTCATTTGGTTTAGATAGTGTTGGGCAACTTTGCAGAACTTCCCAGCTATGTGATACAATATGTGTAACTGAATTAAAACGCTCTTATTCCCAAGAAAAGTTTCGTTCCAGCCGGTCGGGCAGAATATCTTCACACCGACTAGAATCACATGTGAATTGTTAGGAGTTTTAAAGGATGATAGGTTTATTTAAGAATCACATGGTGATTCATCAGAGAATTTTCGTTGTTCAGGCAAGGCTATCCTTCAGAAAGGGGACACAAGGCCCGAAAGTATTGTTTTTTTTTCTCGGTGGTATATTTCGCATATGGATGGATGAACAAAATTTCTTCGGAAGCACACGATCGGCAGTAGCCTCGAAACCGGTCGTGTGCTTTCGAGGAAATTTCGTTTATCCATCCATATGCGAAACATACTACTGAAAAGAAAAATCTTCACATCAAAGTTGAAAAATGAGGTAGTACGATAGTCTTGTCTTACTTCTCTGAGGATAGCCAATTCTAGCTAAAGGTAGTCTTAGGTACTGACCAGGGTAAATGAGGTACAATAATTGCAAACTGCATAAAACGATACCTTTTTCCGTGTTATTTTGGAACTACGCAAAAACCATTCGGAAATGGGTGAGAACTTGTCTCCTATTCCCAAGAATTCCTAATTATACATCTGCTAGCAAATTGTATAGAAATGCGTATATAATTAGTGCACCTTACAGTGGGTACGCACAAAAGTTTCCATGTAAGAAGGATCATGTTCCAGATCTACGCAAACGAGATCTCAAAAAGTCGGTTGTATGAAATTTCAGAATAGTTTTTATATAACTTCGATTAATTTTACCATAATTCCTCAATAATGTGAGGGCGGAAACGGATCATAGTTGAAAATTGGGGCTATGGGACAACCTTGTCCCCATTTTCTGGAGATGGCCTAATTCCAGCTGAAGATAGTTTTGAACATCGACGGGACCACAGACAAGACAGGACAATTTTGGATGGCTGCCATCCATTAGGTGTCCAGAAGCACAGTGGCCTTTAGTTTTTGGGATGCGCAGCGGCACGCCAGCAGTAATTGAATGGTGAACATCTCATGGACGCATTCGTGAGCGGGAAGCAACCCAGTTTGATTTTCACGAGCCACCTTTTTCTGCGTGTTGTAAGATGTGGGAAAGTTATCTAACACTGCCAGATTCGATTTTGTTGGGATCTGTCTTATACCCCGTGGTTTACTCAAGCTCTCTTATTAAATACACTAACAATACTGTTCCGCAACGTGTAGAGAGACCTGCCTGTGAATCCGATTTGCTCGACACTGAAGCCTGAAATTCTCTGGCAGGCCTCATTTTGCCGGTCTTAGGTCTATCTGAAGGAACGTCAATTAATCTTGGGGTTTGCAGTATTCAATCATCTGGAATTCCTTGCAGATCCCCATCCTTAAAAATGGACCAACTGAAACGAGTCTTGGGCCGTGTTCATTTACGGAAGTGGCCGAATTTTAAGACCACTTAACTATGCATAAAATTGCGCAACCCTGAGTATACATCATCACTGTTGCTTGTGGTTAGTCGAACGGTCAGTTTCACAAATCGCTGGCACACCCGACGATTCCTTGAAGTTCCCTAGGTTACTGTAGTCTACTTTAAGGCAAACAACTGCGTGACACCGACTGCCAGGACACGGACAGCTAATCCAGTCAGTTTTACAATTAGTCATTATTCGGTCGTATATCATTCGGATTGAAATCTTGTTCTACTGAAATATGAACTAGTCTAATAGGGTACTTATCATATACATTTAACTTTAATCTTGGTCTACGTCGATTGCGTGTTCAAGGTTGCGTAAACTCCCAGGAATTTTCACGCACAAATCTCGCAGTTACTTGTGAGTAGTTTGCCGGTTGATGATATTTGTTTGACTGACCACCCTTCGGTAGCACTTTGAACTCGGAAGCCCCATGTCATCCAGTGCAAGGTTGACCAGATAAGCTAAAGATTTCGAAATCTGATAATTTTTTCGCTGGTAAACTTCAGTTCTGACTCAAGAATTCTTTCGAAATGAAGAGTTTTGTGACATAAGATCCATTTCTGGACGAACAATTGCCTGAAACTTCACTTCGAGTTGCGAGAGAGCTTCAAATGCTCTATCACCGACTGGTTTTTTCTACAACTTCAGCGTGCATCTTAGTGCCTTACTCGTTGGAATCGAGGCAGGAGTGATTTTGGGCGTTTTTTCTCCGCAGGACGAATTAAGCTAGCGAATGCATGCTCCACCGTGCTACAGAAATTCAGACGTTACAATTCTATGATAAGTTGCGCCCAAAACTGAAACCGCGGTCCAAACCACCGCAGTCAATTTGATATCAAAATTCACTAGGTCATACATCTGTCCAGTGAAAATGAGCCAAAACCATTCCACAAACTAGGCTTTATGATCTAGAAGCATGTTTTATAGTTTACCAGTGAGATCACCCCTTCGAATCGGATGAACGATGGCGCATAATTCTCTTGCCTCTTGGGTCGAAACCATCAAAGTATAAAACGCCGACACGTACTTCGCGTGCTTTCGGTAAATTGACACCGTGATCTCTTGAACCGGCGCCAAGGCTGACAATTGTGGCTGGAAAAGAAGTCAGTCTACTCCCAGGCAGAAGGAAGGGGAAAAGCGAATTTAGGAGAGGGTCGAATTTCTCTGCAAGGAAGGGGCTTGAAGTGTCTGAAGGAAAAATCTACACATGAAGCTCCGCATCCAAGGCACGCGAACGAGGCATGTGACTTCAAACAAACGTCAGACCTTTTTAGCTACAGAAGTTGAAACACTGCATTACTTCCTTCGGTTGACATAAATAATTTATACAATGGAATGTTGATGTTATACTTTCTCTTTTCCTCCTCTTATAGCACAGGTGATCACAAGCCTAAACAGAAATTGCTAGTGAACACTCAGGGGTCTGAATAAGCCCAATTAGTCACAGAAATACTGTTAGCAGTATGGTACAGGGTATGGTTGAATCAGTTACTTCTAGGTTTGAAAATTTCGCTTGCAGTTTTTGCAGCAACTGATCTCGTACCAAAGTTCTCTGGTTCTGGTTTATACCTAGCAACATCAAGAAAGATTTCGAATGGAAGAACCTCACTGAATGTATCATTGGGGCACTTCACCTATTGTTCAGAAACGTTGTTTGAGTAGGGGATGATCTTGTGGACTCCAACCCGTTAGTTTATTTGGTCCCATACGGACCAATCTGGTGGTTACTTTTCTTCATACATTTTCCCATATCATCAACCAACCTCGTCAATCCAACTTTCAACCATCGGGTAATCCAGACAAGGGCGCACAGGGAGGCATTTTTTCCCTGGACAACTTGATCTATTCACATGTATCGGCTCTTCTGAAGAATGAATCCTATTTCCAAGTACCTTTAACTTAACGTCTAAACTACGGAGACGATTATTTAACTAGTATCAAGAGGACCTGTGTCTCAGTGGCCGTTTATTTCACTCCTTGTGGTGATTACAAATGAACTATGAACATAATTGGCTGACTGTATTAAAGGGCGATTGGAAACGGAGATTTATATTGCTGCATCTACTTATGTGCTCTGTTCGGGTTGTGGTTCCTGTTTATATATGGCATTACATACTCGTGCGTTCCGTAATTTGGGAATTCCTAATGCTGTTTCGGATTAATACACGCAGAGCGGAACGGACCTCACCATTGCTGTATGCAATCGACCTCTGGTCAATAACCATAAGCCGCAGATACTTGGAATTGGTGGATGGAAATCGAGCCTTTTGTAGTCCAGAAGGTAACTCGTCCAAAGTGTTGCCATCTGATGAGGTGGGCTACCCAAATAACTAAATCCATGCATTCGGCCCTACCCTTTGCCTTTAAGAACGAAGTTTGTCTATCAGACAGTACAGTTCTGTGACAGCGTATTATAACCCAAAGGTACAGAACACATCCCGGACATGCCTAAATCACCTTTCAGTGGATCGTGTAAACCTCACCCAGTGGCACAACGTCGTTCGTATACTCTGAGTCAGACAGGTATCTGCACGAGAGAATATTTATGTCAGTATGTCCACACATGCATGGGGCTATCTCCATGGGATAAGAATCGCACTGATAATCTATTCGCAAAAAGGATAAACTTTCTAGCACAAAATGAAAAGGACTGACATTAGTTAATACTATTTGTGTCTTCAGCAGTTCGGCTCAACACTCTTCTTGTATTTTAAAAATAAGAGACGTGGGTGCAAGCTTAGCTTATCTGACATTGAACTTTAATGTGTGAGCAGAAATGCTGACTACACACTGGGTAGGCAACTGGACTCACAACTATACAGTATGCATTAAAAACAATTTTTTTGGAAGTACTAGGAAAAGACACTTGGAAGTATTCCTTCGTAGTCTTTCGCTGGAGAATATTTTCAACTGCGCCGTCATCAACTGTGATGATATCGGTTTAGTGTACCGGCGCGGTAGTTTGTTTTTCACTGTTCATGAAAACTTTTATCAAAGGGAGCAAGGTGTGCGTTTTAATCATAAAGCATGCCCTACTTTCTTATTCTCAACGACTTTTAAGCGAAATTTTCAGTTGAAAAGATAAAAGCATCCATTTAGCAGGTTGTTTTGGTGGTTTCATACTTTTTAATTTAACTTGCGTTATATTGGTTTGGTTGTAGCAGAACCGTTCAGAGGTGGTCAGATTGTTAAACGACGCAGTATATGAGTCAAATGGTAATCTTCAGAACAGACCATTTAAATAAATATTGGAGTATGTTAACATCGCAGGGATCATTTGACAGCTTTGGACTTACCAATCACATTGAACTCTTGCCATAGATTTGGTTGTAAATTTTGTGGACTGCTTTTGCACAACCCTTTACAGATGGATCTCGGAGTTCACATTTAATTGTCTTTATCTGTCCTGGATCAATATCTGGCCCAGCTATCATTTAAGTATCGTGTTATACGATGTGAAGAGATACCACAAAATTAGCTGTCTTTGTTTAAAAATCCATTATCTTGGTTGCCAAAACCGACTCTGGGTCAACATGAATACATGGAACAAATGAATGGGACGGACAAGGTAACTAAAAGATTAGTTTGACTCCTTTAGGTTCCTCAACGCTTGTTGTTGTAACACGCCTATATCTTATGTTTCGTTCTTGTTTATTACAATGTGGTACGCTTGATATTAGTATATGGATACATTGTTGTTTTTGTCGCAGTACGTCGGAAAACTGATGGTTGTTTACTTGTGTGGTAATGGTGGGGTATTAATTAGTATTAGTATTAGTATTAGTATTAGTATTAGTATTAGTATTAGTATTCGTAGTAGTAGTATTAGTATTAGTATTCGTAGTATTAGTATTAGTATTAGTATTAGTATTAGTATTAGTATTAGTATTAGTATTAGTATTAGTATTAGTAGTAGTAGTAGTAGTAGTAGTAGTAGTAATGTTAATGCGTGACGAGAATCGGGCGAAAATATTCCTCCACGCCAGTGCCATTGTAACGTGAAGGCAAGCCGGTGACTCACGTATTTACTGTACACAAAGCAAGTCACCTTCAAACCTAGCTCGGCCGCAAATATTGTTCTTATCCGAACCACGTTCACGCATGATCCATGTTCTGGCTAGCTGAATATTCACCATCCAATTTGGCCATGTGCTAACTACCCTTGCCTTCGTTCTTTCGGGCCTTTCTTTGCCTGTGTTGGTCCGGCTAGCCTAAGTGATAACTTGAACGGCAAATCTCTACTTGGGGAGTTGTTCTGTCACCTGAATTCTGGCTGCGTTCTNGGTATTAGTATTAGTATTAGTATTAGTATTAGTATTCGTAGTATTAGTATTGGTATTAGTATTAGTATTAGTATTAGTATTCGTAGTATTAGTATTAGTATTAGTATTAGTATTAGTATTAGTATTAGTATTAGTATTAGTATTAGTATTAGTAGTAGTAGTAGTAGTAGTAGTAGTAGTAGTAATGTTAATGCGTGACGAGAATCGGGCGAAAATATTCCTCCACGCCAGTGCCATTGTAACGTGAAGGCAAGCCGGTGACTCACGTATTTACTGTACACAAAGCAAGTCACCTTCAAACCTAGCTCGGCCGCAAATATTGTTCTTATCCGAACCACGTTCACGCATGATCCATGTTCTGGCTAGCTGAATATTCACCATCCAATTTGGCCATGTGCTAACTACCCTTGCCTTCGTTCTTTCGGGCCTTTCTTTGCCTGTGTTGGTCCGGCTAGCCTAAGTGATAACTTGAACGGCAAATCTCTACTTGGGGAGTTGTTCTGTCACCTGAATTCTGGCTGCGTTCTTCTTGTTTGTTGATAAAGTAGTCTTTGTTGCAGGAAGGTTTTTGGTATAATTGTTATTACTTCTCTGGATAATTGCTTCCGATTGGTTAATGCCATGCGATCAATTACTCTCTCTGCATCCGTTTCGATCGTATCTCCCTTTAGACGATAACCTAAGTGGCCGGTGAAGTGTTCATCCTGATCTAATAATTTCCGCTCAAGCATGTCATGCGAAGTTCGGAACTTTGCTGGAATGAACTAAGTGAGCATTGGAATACAAATATAGATGACATTATGCTTTCCTCGCTCAGATCTTTCATTACACAAGACGATTAGATATAGTGGTCATGTCTTCGTATCCATTTTTAAAACAATGCACAAAATTATTCTATTGAACTAGTCTAAGGCTACGGATCGAGTCAAACTTTAAATGCTCATCTTGTGATTTTCTAAAGGGGCCAAAATTGGATTCAATCCTTCCTCTATATGGATTACTCTTTATCAATCTACCAAGAAAATAGCCAACGTATTAGAAACAAAATCTGAACACTAAATGGTGCCAGATGATTGTCATTTTATCTACCAAAACTTTTGTCAGCGGAGTAATTCGCAGCGCATCCCTACTTTCCCGGCTAGGTCAGCCGGCAGAACTTGAGACAGTCTCTGGGCTGTAGGTCCGATCCTCACGTCAAATATTGATGTCTAATCGACAGCCAGTAAGCGATCGTGACCATCGGAGACAATAGCGGAATATGAATCCATGCGTCCCGGACGGATTTCCCTTCCAGGAGCCCATAGTGACAGCGATTGTATTCCTCGAATTTTGTGTCTTCACAGGTGCCTAGAGACAGAAAAAATGATGTGGCTACTTTTACTGTTGAGGAAGTAATACTGAGGCCCGACGATCCCTAAGGTATGTGGAAATTTCCTCCCATTAAACTAACGGAAGATCAGGTTAACTAACTTTTGGCTTTTATGGATTATTTGTTAGTAGCTATCAACAGTCAGATTACCACTGAGAATTCATAGGATCAGTCACTGGATTCCGATTTTACTCTACCTGTTTGGAGTGAATAAATGCAATATAAATCCTCCCGGTACCTTCCAGAAATCGAGTCCGCAAGATGCGCACATTTATTACCACTGAACCATTAGAGCAAAGCATAAATACACCCGAATATACTCCCTTATGCCTCGCTCGGCTACACCCTCAGTCCTTAGTAGATTTCAAATTAGGGTAAGAGTTCTGGGCTATCGTATGAAGCAGCAAGGTAGGGGTGCTCCGTGGATTTTGATATATGTCTTTTAAAAGTAATTATTAGGGTTTTGTATTGAAAGCTGATTAAACAAATTATTTGCTGAATGACTGTTCCTGCATGAGCAATAACTTCTGTCGAGGTACCATTAAGAAAAACTGAAACATGTTGCAGTCTTTTGGATTCTATTCGGTAGCAGCAGCAGCAGCATAAGCAACAACAACACCAAAACCACCACTAACAACAACAGAAATTGTCACCTTGTTTTTCATTACACCGTCGGATGGAGGGAATCATCGGGGGAAAATGTGCTGGTACCTGATGCAGCTACAGGTTTCAGATAGAGGAATGGTTATCACATCCGTGGATAGTGATCAAGGTGAGGTGATGTTCACCGAATAAGCACAAACGAATAAGCCGCAGAAGTGCTGAAGACGTGGATATAAAATGCCGCCGTAGCTAGTGAGCTTCATTGTAATTTAGTAAACGGGACCCACCAGTTAACAGGGCCGCAGCCCCTTGCTTTGACAGGAAATGTTTCACTCGAGAAAAGTGATAAGAATTTAGTTTCTTGGTTGCTAAATCGTCTGGAAACCCGAAAGCTTTGGTTCCAGATCCGAAATGATCAAATGACGAATGAAGTGTAATGCCGGAGGTTGACTTCCAACGGTTAACGTGCACCCAATTTCGTTCTGCCACCTCATAGACGAGGTCTTCTGACAATGGTTTGAGATGGGACTCTTTGAGAATATACTCTAGTTAAACTTGGGTATTTGGTTAATATCTGGCCCGCAGAGCAGTCGTAGAACTAGATAGCTAGTTGATGATGTAGCGGGTGAGTTTTGAAGAACCCACACATGTTGTATGCACTAAGCAATATTCCATTTTCTCCTCTTATTCCCTGGTAATGTTGTCTTGTTGTTTCATGATTCTGGTATAACTTAACATGTAATCAGATTCGCGCATATATACGTATACAGTTCTTGTCGAAATTCATGTAACGAGCATCGTATGAGCAATTTTCGCTCCATTATGAAGCAGAGTAGGAGGGTAACTACTTGAATTTTTATCTATTTTACTCAGCGAGAGCAGGCAAATCTTTTCCATAACTAGCCGCAATGTTTGGAACTATCTAGTGAGCAAATAGGCTAGGAGTCTGTTATAAACTAGGATATACGTTCGAAGAATTTGCCCCTAGATATGTCATTGTAAGTGATTTTCAAGCCATTTATTCATCAAAAAAACTAACGAGTCCCAAGACTATGGCACTCAGCATTTTCTGCTATTGAGCAGGAGAATTATATTCTCCGCTTTGTCGCGCGAGTAATCCATGCTACATGTCTGCTGTCACTTGTAACGTTCAAATACTACCCAACTCTACATGGACAGTGGTGCATGGAATATCGATAATAATCTGCGTCGGAATTAGCGAAATTAGTCCTATCGTAAAAATGCAACGCTACTCCGTGATTACTTCCGGATATGATTGATTTCCTTCGTGAAAGACGTGTTCTTGGTCTAGTTTGTTCCTTTAGTTTAAAATACCGAGAAAGTTTAACATCGATTTTTAAATAGACCGATGTTCTTAAATGAGGTCCTTGTCCTCTACACTGTAGTACCAAAAAATTTTACTGTTTCCCGCTAACTGCTTCACCTTTGCAATGACAACGCGCTCTATCGACAAAGCTCCCTTAGATAACGTTTGCACAAGGTTATCTCTGATATAAATCACGATCCTTCCTGGATGAAAATTATTCCGTTCTTGGTCAATCGTGACCATCAGATCCCGAGTGGCGCAAAATGCCCCAGCAAACAAATGGCTATTTTCAGCTTACCAATATAGGCGTAATAGTGAGTAGAATACTCGATATACCGAACGTTTCTATTGGACAAACGATTTTGTCATCTTTCATAAAGGCAACCTAGGATAAATCTTAAGGCCCTTCCAAAAACGCTTGTAAAATTTTCATGCTGCAGCGGAGTTTTATTTTTATGTTCGGACGCGTCTGCCCAGACAACCAAGGCCACCCATGTTTAACTGGCCTCTTTGCAGTCTGAACAATAAGGCAGACTTGTAGATAAATTCATGGTATTTGTTGACGCTTTCTTTCGCCTCGTGAGTGCTAGAACTTTAAGAATATTGAGTGTAAAATTTTTTGAAGGCATCATAATCAACATACGTATATACAAGAGTGAAAATATCTGCAGCTCAGGTTGACAACGAGTCCTAGTTGGGATCGAAACTTCAGGATAAACGTATTAACTCACTATACGCCTTCTGAACTCTAAAATATGTATATATGTATATATATAGTGGTTTCGTTTTTTACATTAGAATTGTGAAACGAAAGCATTACGAACAGTATAAGCGACCCGAGTTCTTCCACGCGGTGTAGAATAAACATATTCTTACATCGAAGGTCATATTTAAAAATAATACAAAATTATCCACAGCTGAAATTTATAAAAAGAAGTTTCCATCATGACGTCAGACCAAATAGATAGAAGTGAGGATGCGGTTCTCTTCATCTCTCCCTACTTCTTCGATGCGGAGTAGATTTGACAATGACCGGTACGTGCGAACACCTTGGCAAATAAGCCTGCAATAAAATGGCAGAACATTGAAATGAGGAAACGTGAAATAGTACTTGACAACTTAAAACAAAGGCCTACAGCTAGAATGACCAATGGGCTTTAGTTTGGGTTTCTTTCGGAAACCTTACTCAGGCAATTATTAGTTCATAGATATGTAATCGCAACGAGTGAACCGTGGCAGCAAAAGATAATGCACCTCTTAAAGTGACCCGATTTTGTGCATTAGTTTTCACTAGTGGATCATGAGATCTATTTTTTTCTGTGGTTCGGGTGAGGCGAGATTCGACTCCCGCGATATTGATGTCACTTTCATCCCCACATCCATTCATACTACTCACTTTCATAATCTCAAACTTATTCTCAATGTTCTCAAACAACTGACTATCAGAACAGAAAGTAGACAAACCTCGAATATCTGCAGGCGGTGTTTCGTTCCCTTTTGACAATTGCTACGTGGAACGATTCAACACTTTTAGGAACTTGCTTTGGCAACTAGGAACATCAGGCTAGTGGTGATGATTAGTTATCGAGTCTGGCGAATAAATCCAAATCAGGGGTAATTTCCACTGACAGAAGATTCATTCCATTTTACTAAATGATTTATCATACAGCTCCAGGTAACAAAGCTCTGTGTGACTTTATTACATTCGAATCACACAAAGAAGCCATTTTCCACTTAGAGGTCGATCATCTAGGGGGAGAGAGGCTCTTGATCTGAACGACTCACTGGGGTATAAGGGCCAAAAATAATGAGGAATTTTTGTTCAACCGGCCACTGCAGGACTTTCTTTTTTGGTTAGTGGTGAAGCCGTTCGCTGAGAACCTGCATCCCGATTCCGATGCGTTTGATGCGCAGTGTTCATGATGCTTATTACGTATGAAAGAGTTATGCAGTGCTTCATGTTGAGTTGAGCGTTGATGCTACGTGCTGAATTCCGGATGCTCTGATCAAACGAGCAGAATCGACCTCATCGGGTTTAGCTCCGCAACAAAGACCTGAATGCCCAAACCACGCACGGATCCTAGGGCAGTTGCTCCAAGGCGGACTTATTACTCAATGCTTCGGGAAGGACGAAATTCTTGTCGACGTTAATTTTCATTTTCGCGATTTTCTATGATATTTATAGACGACGTTTATTATTATGCAGCTAACATCGGATCATTTCACAGCCTGTTGAACAATTGACACCTCAGATCTAATCAAAGCTATCCGAAATGGGAAAGTCCATGGAGAGTTAGCACTAGTTACATTGTGGATTAATAACTACTTCCCAAGCTGACATACCGGTAGTATTTCGTCTCTCAGAGTTGCCTGCTGCTGGGCTCCATCCCTCGATTGCGGATAAGAGAACGGCCACTACCCAAGTGGTTATCCTTGAATAAGGTAGGCTTAAGCCGACCGAATAAACGACTGAGGACAAACAGCGGCAGTGTCGAGGATGCGGTGGGTTTCGCCCCACAGGCGATCTCCCTAAGACACACCACAAGAACCTGCTTTTGGCAATGTGACCTGAGGAATGTGGCTCGCCAACCCAATAAAGTCTTTGCCCCCTGTCGTATTCCGCTAACCCTGCAAGGTTTCCAGAAGATCATCTAGCCGACGGTTCGTCTGGAATGATTCTGCTGGCTTGCAGAAGGCGCGTGGCTGTGCAAAGGCTAGAGGTTCATCCTTCAGTAAAAACCTACTCTGAACTGGGCAAGCAAGCATCAAAAAGGCCCACAATGCATACAAGAATGATAACGGCTCATTTTGCGCGAACGATTCTCACTAACCATGTATTGAAGAGAACAACCTTTCATGATTCGCGCCACTACAACACACCCGAATTGCATAACATTATCCGGGTTCTAAATTGGATTATGCGGGTGGTAGAGTCACCGGAATAAGTTCTGTTTCCGGCATTCGCGTTCCTCATTTGACAGTATCCATATCTCACTGAACCGACCTCTACCGGCTCATGGACTTGTTTGCCCACGATAACCTTTCGTAAAACTCAGATTCCATTTGCGAAAACTGATGGGTGCAGGTCAACAGAGAGGTTTAGTCCGCATACTGGAGACCTAGCCATCGATGTGTCCTGTATTTAAGATACTCTCATTCAACATTTCAGCTTCGTTATCCAACCGACATCCCCATCTAATCCTTCTGTCAACTTTCATCTGCGTCTTTCTGGGCACCCCGAGGCTACAGTTTCTGGTGCCGTTGGCGGTGACGTGGCTCTCATTGACAGGGATGAGGCTGCACTGCTCGACTAGATCCTAGTCGACAGCCAGCTATGCGCAGTCAGACTTGGAGATTCATGCAGAATAAATAACTGTCGCTCTGATAGATGCAACCTATTTGCTGTCTCAGTGTACGCGCCAACAGATTGCAGTCCAGATATAGTCAAGGACACGTCCTATCAAAAGCTGCCCGACCACTTACTCCTAGCAAGGCCCAATGACATC
>LUCM01010363.1:0-28545 GCA_008360955.1 Fasciolopsis buskii
AAAAAATTCGCAGTAACGGGTGGGATATGAGGGTGCGCAAGGCGGCTCGAAGACAACGGGGCGAATCACGGGTTTCTTAAATCAGGAGGATCGGGATCAGAAATGCCGATATCCCAGATGCGATATCCCGTAGTTACCGTTCAGACGGGAGCAGAACTGGAAGACGCCAGATTCTAAGCTCACCAAGAATGATAAGGGTGGCAAGATTCGGATCGACCAGTGCGAGACAGCAGCGTAGCAAGCCGACGTACTGCTGAGGACTGCGGCGATTTGAAACCAAGAGAGAAGTACAGTTGGTTGGGGTTGTAGGGATTATTGGATCCGCGACAACATACCTACAAATAGTAATCTATTCCGTAAAGTGCGTAACTAGAATGAGCAAACGGTAGCAGTTTACACGGCGCGTAGATGACTGTTGATCACGGACCACCACCCCCCCTAGCCAAGAAAGACTAATATCAGCTATGCCAAGTCAGCGAACGAGGATATAAATGGCATGAAGAGCGACGAAGCTACAACACAGGCTGGTGTTTAAATCACAGGAACGTGATCAGAGCATAGGATCCCTCAATAAGTACGCTGACATTTTCGTTCTGCCACATATGGGGAAAATTTTCGAGAGTCACGTGCTCAGGCCATTGGTGAAGAGGGTACATCACTACAAGGGAGGTCAACAGACATTAGTGGCGGACGATGTGTAAAAAAAAAAAGTGAAGAAGTTAGAGGTGAAGCCGAAATCCCTGATGGTGAACTAAGCAAGAGATCCGGTCGAACGACTAAATTCTAATCCAATGTTCGTCAGGCCTCGTCTAGTCCAATGTAGATCGAGTTCAGAGTTAACTTAAAAGCTGACATCCGATAACTTTGCCAAATATGCTTTGAACTGGGCTAAATTTATGGCCACGACCGCAGGGAAACCAGGGAGTTGGTCCACATGTTTGAGTAGGCCCCTGTAAAGAATTTATCCCGATCGATAGTCAGCAGTCAAGGGTAATTCTTTAACGAGTAGTATCTACTACGACAGCGGGATATGGGGGGCTACAGGCGTCACCATGTGACTTTCGTAGTAGAGTTGGATCATTTATAAGGGAAGATTTAAAGAGAAAATGTGCGGTTTAATTTAATCGACGAAGCCACACATGGTTCAAGTCCAAGGCAGCTCGCATCTGGCTTATTCCTGTAGTAGTTAAGCCTAAATGAGCGGAAGCTAGGAGTATTTCTAGTGAATCGCACGCTGCACATGTCGTCTTCATTCGAATCGACTTTTCGCATATGCGTTAAAGATAAATCGGGCATACCCGAGGTGGGCCTACGCACGAGAACTTGAAGGTGATACATTCTGCAGTCTTAAGAGAGGAATGCACCTTAAGAAATATCATTTGGCGTTCTCTTAGCTATAGCGGTCTGATTAGTGGGCCTGCTCGTGAAGTTGAAAAGAGCAGGAGATATTGTAACCCTAAGTCCTTTAACTGTGTGGTGATACAAGGATTTGCCATTGCCGTTAATGAGAAGGGCGCCCGAGGCACAACTGACATTAATATGTCATTAGGAACCCTCTTGATCAGCAGAAGAAAATTCAATAAAGCCACTTGGAACACCAGTTATCGAGAGACTTTAGGTCTTCATTGGTAAGTGCAAGAGTGGAGCTAAATGAACTAGCCTCGAAATAACAGACTATATTGCTCTCACCGGCAAACAGGAATGATGTGCCATGACGAATAACTTTAAAGATATCATTAATGTTTAGCAGGAATCGCAGAGGATCTTGGACGCTCCTATGACTGACCAGACTGGCAGTACCACAGGTCCGCGAAAAACAACCGTTACTATTGACAACCTGAAGGCAATCAAAAAGGTAGAATGATAACCAAGACAAGAGTGGATTTCGCATTCCGCAGTTCCTAATTTTGGCCCAACGTCGTGAGTGAGAATTGCAGTCAAACGCCTTTGGCATATTAATAATGATTATGAGCATCGACCGGTGGGAATCAGCACTCTGGGTAACCAAGTTTAAGAGGCCAAACTGACAAGTGATTCAAGATCGGCCTCTGGGGAATCCATGTTCGGATGGGTTTTTAAGGTTATAATTAGTAACGAAGGTATCCATTCATTCTCTGTATCCTTCTTGCTGAAGCCTGCATGAAACCCGTTAATAAGGGCTGTCCGATGATTTGGACTATGATCAAGCTTTGAAAGTATCCAAATTCTTCCGAAGTCGGCTGGGAGACCTATGAACTAACATTTCTTGCCTTTTGCACCTTGTTGCAAGCGGTTAGCTTGCCTTATGAGTGGGAAGCCTTCCTTCTCACTGAAGATTTTCTGAGCCTTCAGAATTTTCATCTGGAAACCAGAAGGCTTACTAGCCTTTTCGGGCTTTTGTTGCGTGATAGGACTGGATTGATCATCGACGGTATAAGGAACCTTTGCATAAAGGCCGTCCACCGCATCCTTCGGAACAGACGACAAATAGGCTGGATCAGTCAAAGGTTCGCATAATTTCAGGGATTTCGTCCCAAATAGTCGACATATACGATGAGACAATATGGTCTTTGCACACAGGCGAGGAATGTTTTCCTTCTTATGGTTACTTCCAGGAAAGGATTTTATTACTGAAGCCTTAATGTTAGAGGTGCTCTGCTTAAAAATTGGTTTAATGTTATGAAACCTTGTGGTCATGGTCACATGCTGATTCCGTTCTTCAGCTAATGTTTCAAGAACAAAGTCCAGTAGGGTTTTTGGGTTGGATAAATAGGCCCAACAAAATGTAAAGGCATTGAATTCGCCTGCAATTATCTTACGGTTGGTTAGGAGGCCAGAAAGACAAAGGTAGGGTTGGGTGCGACGAGAGATACCAGAATTATTGTAGTTAGTTGAGCAGTATTTACCTTCTGTGTAGATTGAGAGCGCGAGTAGTTGCATGTGGAGCCAAAGAGTGTCAGGAATAGAATCCAGCAGTGGATGATGAAGAATAAGAGCTGTGTGTGTGGCTGCTTTAAGTAGGCTCCGCATCCGTCTCCCCTACGAACTGATCTGTTGGTTTGGTAAATACTGTAACGTAGTGAGAGACGGAGTCAAATCGTACAGTTGAGAATAGTGGTAGTTGGGGTAAAGGTTTGGGGACACGGCGAGAAAAAGAGCACTGTGGTGGCGGGGTTGCATCTAAATAAGGTTGACCAGTAAGTGGGTCAATGTAAGGGGATAAGCAGTAGACTCTAGATATGGAGGATTATCGGAATCTGATTGGAATTTGGCGACTGCGTTCCCGAAGGACGTTGGGGGCGCGGGCACGATGAGAAAGTCACTTCGTCACTGTAAACGACAGATATTCAGCCGGCCTGCGTTGGTAGGCCCTCAGAGTTGGCAAAAGTCATGCCGAGATGGATTACTTGAGTTCAGTGTCCCGAGGGTGCCGGGCAGTCTAGATGTACCCGCGGGTTGGCCTACTGGGTTAGCAGGGCGACCATTGACGTGCGGGGTTTTGTGGTTAATTGGGCAGGTGAATGGTATGTGCTTCCTGCCGATTCAGCTGCTTTAGGCTGGGTGCCGTTCCGTTGTTTGACAGAGGGACGATGAAGTGCTTCAAGGCGTAGCTGGGACGGGGTATACGCCAGGCGGTTCAGGTTAGTGACATTACAAGGCATCAGTGAGACGGAAACCACGTGCGTGATTATACTGTCATCACTCATAGCTTGGGGAATCACAGTTGGTGTGTTTAGATGAACACGTTTGCGGGTTAGTTGGACAGGCAAACGGGAGTAAGTTTCATCCAGATCTACCGGCATGGGTTGCGACCAACGTTGATATACATCCAGGTTTACCTCTTTCGCGGCGGGTATACGTGAAGGTGGGGTATCACTATCTTCAGAAAGTGGTGATGCCGCTGCTTCACGTGTACAAAAATTGAAACCCTTAACTCCAAGGCTTCATTCCCTCTGTTTGCAGTCAACACTGGCAGACTTGGATGAATCAGGACCTTAAGTTGTTTCGTATCACTCCAATTTCCGCGTTTATCGGTTCCAAAGTTATCCTTCCTTCCGTGGAATTTGCTCTAATGTCCTTGGGGCTTAACCGTTCCACCAGGTTACTACCTCCAGTACGTCAGGAAACGGACGTGGCCGCACAAAATCTGGGTAAGAGATTTTCACTCGACATGCGATCGCCGTTTCCCAACACGCTGCCTCTTTTAAGCAAAATTTGGCACAGGACCATCTAAGGTGAGTTTCTAGTGTTTTAAAACACTACGTAATACAATAATATCCTAGGCTCGATGGAGAATAGGTGACGAATAGTAGTCAAAACTAGCTAGTATCTGTGGTGAACCTTGTAAAACCGTTCCTTTTTCCGGTCGTTATTTTTTTCTGCTTGGTACCGATAGGATTGAGTCCGTTTCCGAATGTATACAATTAGATTCAAAGGTGTGATTAACTTGTTGCTGTTTTCAAGCTTAAGCAGGTGTTATCACTAGATGAATTTATTTGAGCGAGCTGTGAAATAAGTTAGTTGAGATTTATAATTTTGCGAGTGAATGGCTGTCGGTTAGTCTGACGGAGCTTTTTTCATTGGTTATCGGTGGTTGCGCTCTACTGGACCGTGCCCGGCAGTTTACGATCAACGCACGACAGTAGATGCAAATTACTCTTGCCAGACGATGAGAACTGCAAAACGCGAGGTCACATTAGGGGTGCATCCTCCACCGGCGGGCGGCCGATTAAATGCCATGATCAAGGAGCAAGAGTGTGAATATTCAAAAGGGAGTCAGTGCCGTGAACTGTGCCAAACAATCAGAATATGCCGTTCGCCATGAACTGAATCGCTGTGATTGCATCAAACATGGTGGACCAATAAAAACCATTTGGAGAGCTGGTGAAACAACGGCAGGTGCACAGGTGCAACTAAGCAGGTAAAACGACCTGTAAGTATATGATTTACTCGGTGATTGAGAATCTCTGTTTGCCGGTGGATTCTGGTTGTCTTCACTTGCGATGTCATAGAACGACGATAATCACCCAGAGGTGGAAAAGGCACACTGAAGAACAGAGTCGGAGATAGTGAAACGAAAACGCGCAGTCCCATTCATGCCTTATTGCCAACCGTAAATAAATTCAGGCCTTACCGTTATCTGAAGCGTAGATGCCAAATCCCATGGTCACATGGCACTGTAACCGTTGACGGTGGGGAGAACTCAGATGAAACCAATCTCTCAATATACGCCCGTCAAGTCATGAAAAGGGCTTGAATGCACTCATTCCCATTTGATACATCGCTTCAGGCATTTGTTCTTAAAGAACTGGTTGGCGTGGGCAAAAATGTATAGCTTTCGATCTTAACGGATGAATAAGTATAACACATTCTGTTGCTTCATAACCGACTGGAATTTCACGGCCCAAGGGCCTTGTGTATGAGTGCGCATGTAACGGAATGTTAGAATGAAGGAATGCAGTTGCAGGTATGTAAATGCAATGAACGTGAAGGTGGTTGGTTAGGAAGTGAAATGCTTCTGGGGCTAGCTGGTACACCTTTGTGGTAATGACAAAAGATTGCACAGGATTACGTTGCTCACACAGGTCTGGCCTCAGCAGTCTAATTGCTGATAGTTAAGCAGTCATAACGAATTTTTTGCATATACCTTATGTGTTTGTTCTCGATATTGCCATCGCTGTATTGCACCGCTTATTGCCCTTAAACATCTCTTGAGAAGATAGGCGGGAAGACGCCTAACTATTCTTTTAGATAGCTAACTTCTCATGCGTCCAATGCGCTGTGCAATATAAGAACATGTGAAATCAAATAAAACGTGTGGGGTACACGCGGTAGCACATCCTTGGACCGTTTAGTTATATGTGGCTTCGGCCATGACACGTTTTGTAAGTGCACTTTATGGAAGATTCCTCCACCGTGTTCGAATAACCGGTGTTCTAGCAGTTTGAAAGCTTTATTTCCCTTAAGCGGGAAGTTGATATACATCTATTCGCCGGAATGATAAGGAGGTGCAGTGGACCTTTTTGGTAAACCGCAATATCTTCATGTTTCGGAATTCCTAGGTGCTAGCTTTCAGTAGACTCATGATGGTAGCATTTTCAAACTTTCAGAACTTCCGTCAGTCTGCTTTCCGATTCCTGGTTTATCTTTTTCTTCAGCTTACATGTGGACCACGAGTCAGTCACTAAAAATGCCGTCGTTTTTCCTTTCTGTTCACCTCAACTGAGCAGCACCCTACCGGTTCCTTTGTCTGGCTTTGACAAAGATAAATCTCGTCCTTCTAATAAGGCTGGATAAGCTGGTCCATCTTGTTCGGTTTGGTAAAAGTCTGGTGGTGATACAAGTGACACTGGAAAACAGGTGAGGTCCTCACGCCTTCTGCTGTCTGGTATGCTAAAAATACCTATCATAATACTGGAAAATAATGCTCTGAAATATGACATCCATTTCCATCTTCTTAAGATGACTGGGACAGACGGGAATGAGGCCTCAAAGGTATTGCTTTCAGAGGCAATTTATTAAGTGCTATCAAAGAACATTTAAGTACCTACCCCTCCGGATGTTCAGGAAAGTTTAGGATGTGCAGTTCTACCTCGTGTCATTCGAAGAGCCCTTTCTGTCTATTTTCCTGCACCTTACCGCAGACCAGTTCAACATGGTCTGGAAAAATGCACCTATTCGTTCGACCTAATCAGCCTGAATTTGGACCTAACAATTCAATGAGAATCTCGTAACGCAACTTTTACTTTTACGTAACTAGCTCCCACGAGAGGACAATTCGAGTTCTTGGGCGTCTCTGAATGTAAGTGATCATGCGTTGCATTCCGGAGCGAAAGTCAGTTGTTCCACCCATCTATTAACCACCAAATCGATTGGAGGCGTAGGCGATCCACGTCTACCTTTGTAGAACTAACCTACGTTTTCGGTTGGCGACCGAAGCAAAATTTCCTGTCTAAACAGGGTGGCGGCAATAGGATCCGTTTCGCGGATTCCTTATGCGGTCGAAGAACATGACCGAACCATTGTATGCGACTTCTTTGGAGAAAAGACAGTAGCCTTTCGACGTTTATAGGGATTTGATGCACAGCTGCGTTTCAGATGCGATCATGCCACTTGTCTTTTGTCATATAGAAGAGGCACCAGTATTAGGAACGTTCTAATGATAATAATTTACGTACTTCTCGGTTTCCCAGAGCCATACCCAAGACAAAATCACATTTGTACTAGCATGGGGCCTTGGGAACAAGAAAACAAAAAACAGATGTGTACCCCCATGATAAAATCTGCACGGTGATACGTTGGATACAAATTTTCTAGTTTCAGTTTGAAGCCGGAAAATCTTTTTCGAGGATTGTGTGAGGAGTTGTGAGACTTGTTCTCAGCGGGCGCAAAATTCAGCTGGAATAGGGTGGCGGATGTCACCATATGGCCGAGAACCTCGAAAATCGACAGGGTTATATGACGAACATAAGCGATGGACTGAAAAGTTGACAACCAATATGGACGTGATGACGGGATACAAATGAGTCAAAACTAGACTGGACGTCACTTGGGGTGAATGGGCAAGAAGAAATTAGCATCATCAAAGAGTCAATATAACTCTGTAGATGAAACAGAGGGAGATTGAAGGTTGCACCGGTGATTTAGCCAGTTATAATGGTTCACCCGAGTTGAGGTAGCCAGGGTGTTCATTGGCGTGGTGTGGTATGTCGTTCAGCTAAGCGGACCGGTACTGTAGCGCCAGACCCCGACCGCAGCTTCCTAGCTGGGATAGGAAGCGAGCGCATGGGAGTTGGTGGAGGTTTCTGCAAAATGGTCCGCGGTCCATTTGAACCTTTTGTTGGCCGGTGCACAGTTACTATGAACATTGACTAGTCTGGAGAAGAGCCGGTGAGGGAGAAGAAAAGGGAAAGCCTGGAATCAATTCCAGCCGGATTTATGGTGAGTCGACAAAAATGGAAATGCCGATGCCAGTCATTTTCTTATAACAGTTAAGGGTCCAGATGACTTTCTTGAAATGCGCGGAGGGGTGGAGTATTTTGTTGACGGGACGTGGGTCAAAACTTTCCATGTGTTCACGCCCCGTGAGCTGCTTAGCTCAGTTCTTATTTGTAGCGTTTTTCTCGGTCAACTTCTGACGTCTCCGAAGTTGCAGGTTGCAGTGGCCTGAAAGGACGGCTAGGGAATAAGAATCATTATTTGCTCTGTTTGTGGAACTCATCTGGCCCACGGACCCGCTGTACATGCCACGGGGAATCAGGTATAACTGATCACGTGTGAACTACCACCGATGCTGCCACTCCAGATTGCCAGAAAAGGGCATCACTTAAATGGGTCGCGGACGGCAGCGTGGGCTGGATGATAAGATGGGATTTGCAACGGGACTTCAAAAAGACGAGAGGAGGGAGAACCATGATAATGTTAAGATCAGTAATTTGTGTCTGAACAGGATGACAGCAAATTGTACTACGTAAGAGTTTCAGTGAGCAGGTATAAATAATTGGGAAAGAAGAACGACGACAGTTGTTCCATACGCCAGCATACGTAATGAGTATGCGATTGGGAGGATAGGGACATGTTGAAAACCACAATGGTGGGTGATTGAGTAAAGTGGAATGTCCGATGCACTTCTTATCCAGATCGTCCAACAATTCGGCCAAAACTAATCTAGCAAACAATGGTGGTGTGCAGTTTGCCATTTTTCAGGGCCAAATCTTAACTGTTGGCATACATATCCATCATTGGCACATTCCTTCGCGACCCATGTTCGGTTTTGCTGCCAGTTTCAAAATGCTTCCGGCAAATTATTTTTTCCTCATAGAAGAATGGTTGGTCATGTATAAGTGCTGTCTATACTTCTTCCCCCTGGAATTAATTCCCGTGACTGCTGGGGGTGGTTTGTTTTTCCGAATTCTGAGATGCAGTCATTCAAGGTTCCGCACGTACAGATTAAATAAAGCCAAAGTGGGGATAATCAAACAAGTGGGCAGTGATCTATGTCGTGGAACACAGACCTGTGCTTACGCTTCCGTCTTCTTTAGCGCTGTACCTTCCCTTATTTAACAGGCGCCACCTGAAACCTACTTCTATGGACTGGTTTGTCGCGTGAGTGAATCAAGTCATCTGTGTGATGTGGACGATGTTTGTTGTGAAACCATTTTCGGGTAAGCAGATGACTGAAGATCAAGATGGAGGAGAGTATAGGAAACTCAGAATGTACTCGAGTGAAATGTCTGTGAGTAAAGAAAGTAGTTAGGTAAATTCCAGCTGATAGACAGGATCGTTATGACAAATTGAGCAAACCATAGGAGAATCAATGAGGAAAGAATCCCGGAACGAGAAGATTAACATAAAGAAAAATTTAGCGCGATTATACATGCCATGGAATCCACCATACTTCTGCTATCACAGGTCACAATATTATGTGATGTTGTCGACTGGGATCTACATTTTGAAGACCTCAAAGTATTAACTACTAAAACCCGAAACCAACTCCCTATGCCTGAGTTTCCCAGAAAAACGATCGTACATAAAAGTAAGGGTTGGCACGGTCAAGAGCAACTGGGCTTCCTTTTTGAAGGCGATGGTAGGCGATGATAGGAAACTTAACTTCTGGGGAAATGAGTTGCAAAAGGAGGACTATTTACCAATAAAAAGCTTAATCAAATGCCTGTTCTTGTTGTGCCAGTGGGGACGACGAATTTAGTGTTTAGATGGGAATAAGGAATATCGCGTCTGAATTAGGAGGCTGAAATGCAACCGTTACCATTAATGAAACTATTGAGGAATATTAGGTTCGCTTTGGCAGGCTGAAGCCACAGAGGTTCATAGTTCACCATTAAACACCGTTCCTGTGTCTTGGGTTCGAGGAAATGCTAACTAGGCACTTCGTAAATGCATGCCGCACGTTTTTAACTGCAAGCCTGGCACACTGTCTCATGCTACGGCAGATTACGGAATAATACTCTAGAACGGGTCTGGCGTATAGTTTAAGGAGATTCAGTTTACTTTGGTTCAGCTAAAAAAGTCCTTTACAGCAACACGTGCATTTTATTGGCTTTTGCAACGTGAGTAAGTGCGTGTAATGAAAGGTTAAAGCTGCAGGAGCAGTTTAGGCTCAAGTCTCGAATCCTGTTGCTAATGGGGACGATTTGACTTATAATCGCAGGCCCCTTGTGGTTAAGGCGAACGTGTAGTACACAGCGCACCCTTTTTTGAATAAGGACTTCATCCTCCACTCGTTGGCCCAAGTGTTCAGGATGTTAGGTCTTCGGTTATTTCGGTGACAATAGAGCTTAGATCCTCAGGCTGGAATGGGTCAACGAATTTTATGTCATCGGCAAATAGGAAAGACGCCGTTTCGGAAAATGTTGGAGATATCATTTAAGTGCAAAAGAAACCTCAGAGGGTCTAGTACACTGCCTTGGATTACTCCACTAAGTTCTGGCCTGGGGTGCGGGTTAAAACCATTTACTTGCACCACTTGCTTTCTGGATGAAAGACGTGGCATGTAAAGTGAGCGTTTGGAGCCGGTGATCCCATAGGATTTGACCTATTTTATCAGCCTACGCCGGAATACTCTATCAAAATCTTTTGTCATATCCGGCGTTAGCAGCCGTACCTGGGCAACCAGTCAAATGCGTGGGGCAAAATTTCTTTCAAATAAAACCGTGTTCACTAGTGTTGACAAGTTTGCCTTTCATAAGGCATGTCGTGAGCTGCTCTCGAATCGAGGGCTTCGTGATTCTAAAGACAACCTGGTTACGGTTGGCCGTTCCATAATTGGCTAGGTCAGGTTTTTTGCCTTGTTTATTTACGGGTGTTGTGGTGGACGTCTTCAACTGGGAGGGATAGGTACTGCGTTGGAAAGAAAGGTTGGATATAGTTGCGAACAATATTGAAATATTCCCCTGCCTAGTATAACGATAGCCGGAGGTAACCAGTCTGGTTCAGGGTGGCAGCTGACCTTTGTTTCTCTCACCATCGGAGCTACAGCTTTCGACAGGAAAGAAACTTTTCTGTGTGTTTTCGAGGTCACTCGTGGTGGGCACAAGTTTGGAAGATTCCTGCCAACTGTTAAGGATAAGGAAAAGAATCTTCGAAATGCCTCAGCTGATTCTTAGGGGTTGTGGATATAAATGTCATTCAGTTGAGGTGGTGGGTAGGAGTAGCCGAGAGCTTGGAGTAGTTAGCTCTTAATTAAACTAGTTCTGTCAGACCTGCTTGTGGGTAGGGCTGGTTAAGTGCACGTAGCTCTTCCTTTTTCTACGGGAGTCTATTGTCGTGTTTAATTGTTTTCACAGGCTACTGTGTAGTAGAAACAAAAAATACCTGGCCTTAAGAATATTTTTCACAGGTTTGGCAAGTTTGCAATTTAGCCCGTCACGCCTTTTCTTTTCGTGGGCATCGATTGAGTCTGTACCGGCGTGATACTGCTAAGGCACCTACGCAAGAATGAATAAAGCTTGTCAGTTGCCATTGGAACCTCACCTGTTGGGAAGAAGAAGCCCCCGTAAAAACTGCGGGGCGGGACTGCAAGGAAATCATAGTTTGCGCTAAAGTAGGCCCTGGGGGTTGGAAATAGAATGGTACACTGGAAACTTATTATGAATGTGCAACTGGTAGGCAGATGGTCACGTCCAGGGAAACTACTTTCAATGCATGCAGAATATTTTGGTTTCTTGTCAGGTCGGCTGCATGCTGTGTGCACCCTCGTTGTTGATTATTAGCAGCAAAAAGGGAGGAAGCAGTTGGAAACAGTAAGGGTAGACCGGCAAGTGCCTAGAGAACTAAAGCCTCCCGCAAAATACGTGGATCCTGTTAAAGTGGAGGAGTGGATAAGTTCACCAGTTAAGGGCAGTAAATCGTTCCCGCATGGATCAGATAGGTGGCATGCGCATAGGGAGTATCCCGCAAGCAATTTCAGCCCTATGGGGTATGGAAAACTGGGCGTAATTTAACGGAGGATTTGGTACAATGAAGCAGGCACTGAATTGGGGAGTCACACAAGGTAAAGATCCCATGCTGTGACGGGTAGCGTTTTTGAATGATTGGTATTCGGGGATGACAACTGCATCGTCTGGAGTGTCATCACTGTGCCAAGTCTCGGTGATTAGTAGGAAGTCGTAGTTTGAAGACGGTGCTAACAGACGAAGGGATTCAATTTTCTCAATATAGAGGGAGTGTTTAGTAGAAACGACGACAACCGGGGGCATAATTTTGACTTTCATCAACCGTTTTGACCGGTTCTGCTTCTCATTTAAAACTTCCCTTACTTAGGAGGTTGTTGCGTTGCGTAAGTAATGGGTTTTTGGACCAGTGCATAATGATGGTGAATTGATAAATGGTAGACCAAAGTAATGTTATCCGTCTTCATTACATTCAGCCTTGAAGGTGGCTCTCCTAAAAAGCAAATTGCCAGTAATATTTTTACCGACTGACTATCATGGGTGGAAGAGGATGATCCAGCGTGCTGAGATTTATACAAATCGGTCGTTCCAGCGGTTGTGGCAGGAAGCTTTGATGAGGGCCATAAGTAGATTCCATTGGCAGGGAGACGGTAGTTCCCGAGAAAAAATGTTGGTTTGAGGAAAATCGCTGTTACTGGGGGTGGAGCAACCTATGGGAGGGTTAGTAGGCGTGGGTATGGGTAGGGTGTGCATGAGCAATGATGTTTAAGGAATGTATATTTTGCCACGGGTTGCTTGTGGCAGATGAGGGTTTTGGGCATGATAGCCTCAGGGGTTGTGTGAGTGAGCCAGCTGAAAGGAACATTTGGCTCTGTGCCACTTCACCTGCAACGCCTAGTGAATGGAGATGACCGCTCCGCGTAGACAATACTTGCACAGCGGTGGCCGTGAGTTACGGTGGGCAGTGTGTAGCATACTTCGAAGCCGGTGGATCGGGGCCTAATAGGATGCCCTAACGGAGTTACCATATCGTGGTAGGCTCCTGAAGTTGGAGCTTGCTGTCGGTGGGTGTTGACTTCAGGCTGGTAGTTGATATTTTAATAAGCTTTCAGAATCATTGGAGGGAAGGTATGAAATGCGTAATAAGACATTTGGCAGAAGGGCTCTAGACCTCCTCGAATTATGAATGAGTCTATTTTCTTAAGGACTATTCCACGTTGCCCAAGCTTGTTGGCCACCGAGGTTAAAGAGGAATCCTGCAAATCCCTCACCGTAGTTGTGGACGCGTACCTGTGCGGAAAGGAATAGTTTTCCGGTGTCCCGCCGCTCAAAAGTATGTTTCGCAGCGACTATTTATAAACTGAGTCCCAGAACACACGGAAATCGATGAAGCAAGCCCTGTAAAGTTGCAGAACTTTGTGGTACTGCCCCACGGTTTGGCGTAGCATAAAGATTTGGTCAACAATGCTTAAAACGTGATTGTGCAATCCGTAAAGAAAAACGGTTTAGCAGAACGAACGCAAAAACTTAGCTGTTAGAACGATAAAGATGACATAGCCCTGTTGTTTTTTAGTATGGAGAGTGGTATTGAAGTCCTCGAGAAACGCTGCGGAGCGTTCCTTGCAAATGATTTTGTAGTTGTATTTGTCTTGGTCTTGCACACCGATTTGATCTTTGGTAAGTGGCGCTTTAACGTACTGTCCATCCGGAAGAAAGAAACAGGATACTTTGTGGATTCAACAGAACTGGCGAAAACGATTTGACGATCTCGAGTGGGATTCCATCCTCACAAGGTGACCAACTGCCCACTGATGTCTGAAGGTTAAGGTGATTTAAAAATCGCCGGGAGGCTCTAGAAAACTATCATACCTTTCATTGTTTCCGGATGACGTCACACTCACAGGCGGCAACAAATCTAGTGTTTTCGTTTCTTAGGAGGTAAGTCTCTTTTTGTTTTTCGGCAAGATCCCAAGCTTATCGAAGCATTTTGAATTTGCCTTTATTTCAAGTATTGCGTGGTTGAAAAGTTTTGCATGACCGCAAAACGATTCATCAAACCTCGCTCTGTGATTAGCTGCTTCACCTGTCGTCCTAGGTCACCCCGCAAAACTATATAAACGATGGGACTCACTTTTTTCTGGCATTTATTGGTTAGTAGCCAACAAGCGCCCGGCCGTGTTCTGTGTTCGTCTGCTCTCGCTAGCCGGTTGGGCTAACCGTTTCGAATTCCGCGCTCTGTGTCCGAGTGACTTTTCCCTTCGTTGTGCGACTAAGGGACTTGACGGCTCGGGTCCAAGTCATAGTCTCTCAAACCTCGGTTTGTGCTAGTGTCCAGCTAGACCGCAGACGTTGTGACTTTGTGTTCTTGTACCGTTATGTGACGTTTGGTGCTGATATCTTGTACTCCAGTGTTGTGTGTTGCTCAGCCTAACAGGCTAATACAACAGTTACACAGCCTTGATGAGAATGCGGCTGAGCAGGTGGCTGTAATGCTTGACCCATGGAGGTTTCGTTCGCATCCTGATGTGGGGTGACAAATGTAAACACGACGCGTGGAGGGCGGAGGTTGTACCTTTTTTGAAGGATAGCGTGCGGGTCTGAAAAGCTTCCTGAAATCTCCGACGAAAACTGCGGCTTCCCTAATTTCATGTCACTGTCGCTTTCTGCTGAGCGTGTAGCTCCCTGGTGGAGCTTGTGGTAATCGGGTGGATTGTGCAGTCTGGCGTGCCGGTTAAGGGTTTCCATAGATATCCCATCCTTTCTGTCTCATTTGGCTTTGCCTAGCTGTTCAAGAGATGTGCTGGTGATGGATACTTTTAAACGTGTCCACAGCTCATCTACACATGACCATCTTCATCGATCTCGGCTAGTTTAAATGTGATAACATTTGACGGGTTTTTTGACGTTGCTCGGAGTTTTAGCTTGGACACATCACGTCTGAGATGCGGTTGGATTTTCTGTCATGCTGAAAGGTGAATTTTGAGGCGATCTCGTGCCACTGCAGCCCTAGCAGTTGACGTTTCCTGTCACGCCATCACGGTATGCCCGACAGTCTTTGATTTACAGTGGCCATCGGGAACGTACCAAGGTGTAGTAGACCTGATACACATCTTCAGTATTTGATTCAGCCGGTACAGTAAGGGCGTAAACTGCAATGACAGCCACCCTGAAAGGAATGCTCCTAAACCGTGCCATTGCAATTCTTGAAGAAACTGGTTCCTAAAATGCCAGGACGCCGTGAGCATCGTCGATCTCGCAGACATAGAACATATATGGAAATGCCCTCGCTACATGCATCCAAAGGCGTTCTCCCGTTCCAACATGCATGCAGGTTTTTGTATTTAAGTTTATATTCCCAGTTCGTTTCTGGGCCACCGCAGCTGCTGGGAACATACAATGACCATCGCTTACCGTGGACCCCATAAAAATGAGAGCAAACTCGAGCTTTTGTTTGAGGTGGCACCTCTAGCCAGTGTACAACCAAGTGCGACCCACCGGGCAAAAGAACGCTCAAATGTTGGTAACCGGTGACCGACCTAGCGGTTCGTGCGTCTTTTAGTGATGATCTACCAATCCGAGACGCTGAACCCATCCGATGTACCGATGACTCACAAAGAGCTTATTCGCTATTCGGGGAAACTGGCGACAACCCCCGGGGTCCAAACAACTCTGTGCATTGGACGAATTACCCCAGTAGTGGTTGGATCCACCGGATATCATCAACCTCCCCGGGAGCATTCATCGTCGCACGTCGGATGACTTCAAGTTTTTTAGTCATGCTTGCCCTCAGCCTGGTTTGATGCACCTGCCGAGTGGTTTGCCGGGGTGTGGCCCCTGATGCTTGTCTCAGCTTCGTGGCTGATGGAGACTGAAATGGAAAATACCCCACGAGGCACGACAGTCTACCAAATCAAAAGCACCATTCCTCTGATTTACCTATGCGCCCCTATAGGGCTACTGACTGTCTGCAGTGCTTAAATTTGTGAAATAAGCCCATCAGGTCATGAAAAAGACCATGAACATGGTGAAAGTTCTTTGGCCAGTCTAGGGCGTGACCTACTGCGGAATATAATTTCTAGTGTAAATTGGTATACCATATATAGACGAGATTCACTACTTAGGGTTCTGCGAGAGAACCCAACGAATTTCTACTTTCTATATTGCACATCCGACTGCCAAGTTCACGATCAAGTTGGAAAAAGCCCAGTTTGTTGGCTTTTCTTTTAAGGAGCGACAGATTGTGATTGGGAGGGTAGGTGTTTCAGAGCCAAGCAGTTCTGGTAAAGGGGGACTGACAGAGATAAGCGCGAAGGTTTTAGGTAGAAGTTTGGTAAGAAAAGCCCGAGGTCTGAGAACAAGATATGCGGGTGAAGGTCAAAAGAATAGGAACCGATGAGGCAAACTCCAAAGATGGAAAACCAAAGTAGCAGTGATAGAAAAGGGCCAGTAAAGTAACCACCCAACGACAAACTGGTGACTGTAAACTGGATGTTAAGTGTGGGTTCCTGAGGATTCACATGGTTTTGGGTTGAAGCCCATCAAGTGAAAGAAGTAAACGAGACCCCACCCCACATTTGGCCTCAGTATATTAGTGCTAGGTGGATCTGAGCTTTGTACAGCGGGAAACAGACAGGAATAAAAACACCTGTGGCAAATTAAACTGACTTTGTGCGCAGCACGAGAGGCTAGCTGAGATATAAAAAGAGGCCAGCATAAGGAAGCTGTAGATAGCCTAAAAGGGGATAAGATCTGTGGAGTGTTGATCTGTTAAATCAAAGTCCAGACAAACAGTGTGGAATTGGTGTTTGCATGGTAAAGAGAAAGTTAAGCGGAATAATTAAGAGTGATATCGTTGCCAAAGAACTGAGCCGGGTTGGATGCATTGGATAGAAGATCGTTGATAGATAAGGGGAAAGTATGCGCGATTATGGAATCTCGGGAAATCCCAGCATTCATGGGAACAAATGAGGTGGGACTCCATCGATGCGGACCAAGATCGTTCGCTTTAACGAAGAAACTTGAGGTTCACACTAAAAGCCCTGGAGAGAACCCCGTCGTGGTTAGTTTCATCAGTAGGCACTCGTGCCGGACTTTATCGAGGGCCTTGGAAATATCGAGTGAAACCTCGTATTCCCCCGTGAGGTTTGCCCCCTTATAGCACAGCTGTCACAAGGAGACTGCAGATTGACTACTACTACTNGCCATGTAAAAAGATGCACACACCCGACGCTGTGGTCGATCGATACTTGGTATGAGGTTGCAGTTTACATTTTGTTGATAGCTAGGACATTTAATAAGTTATTTATTTTATAGACTATTGAATAATTGCAACAGGAACGCCTGGCAAATCAGTAGGCCACCTCCACCGTCGAGTTCATCCAGCGACGCATAGACATCAGAGTATAACCACGTTTCTTGCCGAGAGATTATTCCTAGCGTGTAAAATTCAACTGGCTGACGAAATTGGCGAAGTCACTCATCCTTCCCAGCAGTCAGTGTGGGTTGGCTCAGAGCAATGCTGCATTCGATATCCACGGTGAAGCATACTCAATCCCTCTGGACGTCTTCAACGCTCTCGGTCAAGTTTGGCATGAAGGCATATTGGCGAGACTGTCCACATTCTTCGCGGTTCTCGTATTGTGGTGGTCAAGTTTTCTCAGTAAGCGAATCATTTCTGTGAGTCGGTGGGGTTCCATCTCAACCGTCCCTCACGAATGTAGGTGTCTCCTTAAATTTTGGTATTCAGATCTAGTCTGTTTTTTTGTGTCTGTAAGGCTTCTTCTATCCAGTACATAAAATCCACCCCACTGATTTTCTGATGGTACTACTCTGCATTGTTCCTTTTCTTATGGTACTGTTCGTCGTGTAAACATCAAAATTGATCGCAACCGTAATGTCGTTAATGTATCGCTGAATTTTGGTATTGAGCACATCTAGAATTTCCGCAATCTTGTTGACTTCAATCTCTTGACAACTTTTGTCCTCTTTATTTCCCTCAAATACAATTCGCTCACTCCTTATGTGCGTTTTGGTTCAACAGATCTACACTTCGCAGTTTCTATTTCTGTTTTGACTGACCTGTGACTTCTTTATTATGCTGGCCTCCTTTTGTATCAACTGGCACTTTCTACTTCTGGCAGACGCTTCTTCACTCTGACCCATCTCTTACTGCACAGACCACACTCGCCGCGCACCTGAACACTGTGGTCACATGTGTGCTGGGGCTTCGTCCGTTTATTTTTCTCTATTTGATCCAGTTCAACGCAAGGCCATCCAGACTGGTCGGTGACTCTTTCTTAACAACCAAATAGCATTTATTACCTCATTTTGGGGAAAGATTTCTTCAATTTTGTGCGGTACGGCAAAAAATCGAAGTCAGTGGCGTCAACGTCGTAGGACGCATCTATAAAACTCGTGTTCTGGAAGACATAACACTAGTACACAAAAGTGTGTACGACAGAAGCACACGAAAAGTAATTTTTGACTTTTTTTTGCTATTCATTGCTCTCTCCTTTTGTATCTGCTTTCTGTAGGATTTTATTTCAACGGTGTTCCGTATACATCACGCTTATTCGTAAGCTGGTACAGTATATATATATATATATATATACCCCGGTTTTCTGTGAATCCATTTACAAGCCACTTTTGTCCTAAGCGGATCAGTTCCGAAGAAGTCACAGTGGTAATCTAGAGTTACCAATTAACTGTACTTTGCATGGCAAAATATATCCAAAGCCACGATCTGTTAAGACTCTTATTAGTCGCCGACTATAGTACCTGCTTAATTGCTATCGCCTGTTCAACCTGGTTTGCCATGCCTTGCATATGGTAGGTTTCTCTAACCCGGCATACGCATCCATTAATAACTGCACGTGAACGATCATACAAACACGAGACCACTTTTTGAGTTGCTTGTGGAAGTTACCAAGTGTGCAGACTGAAAAGGCAATCTTCAGCTCGCCACGAAATCTAAAGAGCAAAATGTCGTAGACGGACTATTTTACATATTGGCAAACTTTAAAATATAACCTCTTCAAAAACTGTAGTTATGGGTCTTTGATTGTAGCACTCCGTATTTGTAATGGTTCAGATTCTGCCATTATCAAAGCAATATTCATTCTAATGCCTATCCTCGATATTCGGTAACATAGGTCGTCCCAATTGGGTATGAATATTGCCATGCTTTTGCAGACCGAAATCCTCTCGGTGCCCAACGTAGTCGCACATCCCCGTTCACGATGAATGAATTATGGTCCAAATATATGTCCAAATCGGCCAAACATATCGTTAGTGAACTTTCCGAGAGTCCACACAGTCGTCGATATCCCCTCTCGGTTTATGCGCATTTCTGTAGACATTCTGGTGCAGTTACCAATTTGTAGGGGAATAGCTACTTAAACATCAAGTTCGATAAGTTAGTTCTTACAACCTACCACTACTAATAATAATAATGACAATAATAATAGTAATATACTACTCCGTGACTACTTCATCGTATCATATACTCAAAGAGGTAAAAATGACGGACAATGTTGGAAGATCTACCGTGAGATGATCAGTTGAACAAGTATACAGAACAGGGAAATTTCGAATGAAGAAACAAATGACTGCGGCAATGAAACATCATCTACTGTCTCCAACCATCGATTGGGAAGATTCCGTGGACTCCAAACTAGACGTTTAATCGCAAACAGACAACTACACCATCGACAGGCCATCTCGATTCATCCTCTAACCATTGTCTACTTCGGAGAACAGCATACAACGAGGCGGATGTGTCTGTTATAAAGACTGAAACCAAGGATCCAGTACCTTAACTCTACTTTTGGGTGAACCTTAGGGCCATTCCAAATAAATCCATATCTCTATTAGTCTATAAGCTGAACTTGATAGAACATTTACAGGCATGATGTTCATCGATAGTTCGATTTGTCCCCATTCACCAGCATTTTGGCGAAGATATTCTCACGTTTTGTTCGTGCCTGCGATCGACACATCGGATGACTGTTTCGCGAGTTTTCGCTTGTGTTCGTTGCTACTCTGGGGAAATATGCTGATACAAAGAGGCGGCGCTTCCTATAAGTATCATGTTTTCTTCAGTATGGACACATTTCCTGTGACGTCCAATGTGTCACAAAATGAAAATTCTACTTTGGACTTCAAGCGTATCTCGGATGCCACCTCGTATAGACCCCACAATCCTGGTTTCAAGACATTTTTCGGCTGCTTCCTCGTCTAGGGAAATGCCAATACATTGTTGCATTGTCAACTTTGGAACCATCAGCAGCCTTTTTACCCTAGTGGGATCGCAAAGATCCTCTTCAATCCGGTCACGCTCAAGGCCTCGGACAAGCAAGGGCGAAAACGTTAGTATTATACAGAAGATCTTACAGGCATCACTGACTACCCAAATAAGTCGCCCAGCAATAGGATTCGCAAGTTAAAAATAAAAACGTCCGTAGGTCTTGTTGTATATTCCAGGACTGTTTTAGTTTGGACAACACTGTCGTCAAACGAAACACAATTAGGTGCTGCCTATCCAACGGCCTGACGGAGTGCTGCAAGCTGATTGACCTTCGATTGATGTGTCATTACCGACAACGTCCGAAAACCATAATGCTGCATTTGCCACGGTTTACAAACATCAGTCAGTCACTCCATGTCCTCCATCACCAAAAGCCGAAGGGGTTGAATCAAGCGAATATTCAACGCCATTCCTAACACTGACATTTCAAAATCAGTTCCTGCAGCCACCAAGTCTAAAGACCGCCCTAAAGAAAATTAAATTGGTGTATTATTACGATGTGAGGCAAAATGTTAATCAGTGTTGGGAAAACATCAGTCTATGGAATTCAATGTACTAATCACAACGAGACTGCATCTTAACGTGTTGTGATGGCTTAGTTGTCTACATGACCCAACGAGCTATACAGGATGGCCTATCTCAAGCCGAAGACCCAATCATGCATGGAATGTCACTGGTTAGAGGCCCGGAGTGATTGAAAGACTGCGATTGTACATTTAGACTATGTTCCTTGTGTTGGCTGCAGCAGCATCTTATGTTTTCCCGCCTGTGTAGGTGCACTCCCTGTTCCCCTTGGATATTCACTCTTTTTATATAAATGTGTAACTCTGGGGAACGGCAACGGTCAGTGAGGCTTGCCTTGCTGTTTAACGCTGAACGATGATGATGATGCACTAATCGGTTTTTACGGCTAAAATGTATCAACCGAAATTCTCCTATGAACCAAACTGCTTCCAAACATTATTTTTGGCGAATTATTTAGTGCCCCCAAAAGATACAAGCGAGAGAACCAGACGTTTTGGACCCATTTGGGGTGGCCATGACCAAATATTTACTTTGCAACAAATTTGAGATACTCGGCATTGTTCTATGCTATTCAAGAAAAACAAAAAATCGCGAATCCTAATAAACATTAACGTTCCTCAAGGATAAACATGTATAGTGGTTCTACACTGGCATCATATTTTAACAAGTTTAATCTGTTGGATGAAAAGTTAGACTTTTTTTCAAAAAGCAAATTTTGAGGAAGCTCACAATATGTCAAGCTTACATACAGCACCGATGATTTAGGTGATCGCATTGCGGTCAATCCAGTGGGATAAGTCACCAAACAGAACAGCTTGAAAATTTCGTGCTTACCCATGATACATTTAGACAGGATTCCAATCGGTAGAAGAGGGTCAGCCAATGATAGCATTCGCGCTGGAGTAGGACAGAACGATATCAGAATGGGTGCGTAAGCAATCAACGCTCCGGAGGGTCGAGCTAAAATCTGTGAATGAATAACACGCATACACAGTCCCAGAACCAAATTGCCGCCAGCCGAATCTCCACAAAGGACAATACGTGCATCGGGTTTGCAACCAAGCTTCTCGAGGTTCTGCGTGACCCAACAATAGGCAAAAAAGCACTCCTCTAGAGCTCGTGGATATGGCGCTTGTGGAGCCAAGGAGTAGTTGACGGAAAATATAGGACAATCGAGAAACTCTGCCCATGTGCGTAGGAAAATCTGTTAATAAAAAGACGACAACAAGCATAGAATCAAAAGAGAAGTTAAAATACGAACGGTAATCAAATGCCGTTGGCAAACAATGCTCAAGTTCCTGAGCAGCGAAATGCCGGTGTGCAGAATACATTTAATATAGATGCGTGACTGAAAAACAAGACAGGCGAATATGAATATTGATGGTCGATCGGTTGTTAACAAACCAACTTAATTAATTTCGATCAAAATAAAAGGTGGTCAAACATATATTCGCTGGGCAAGGAAGAAAAAATGATTTCCCAAGTTTCTATTATGCACAACTTTTACTTTAATTTGACTGATTTTCGCGGGACAGCTTGTGGAAAACGGAAGTCCAGTAAGTAAAACTCGCATCACTGAGCTGAATCCTTAGCCATTCGGCATTCTTCAACTAGCAGCGACCACCCACCAATACACGACGACGAACCTCGTCGCTGCTTGCCCGATATAAACACTAGACTTGAGCAACGCCTTGAAGATATCGATCGTCGTATACAGACACTAGTCGAGCGCCTGTAACGAGGAACAGTCGGATATCGCAGCCTTAAAGTAAAACATTAGGAGCCTTGGAACTATATACGTTTCTCTTGAGTGAATATCAGCTGTCATCACAGGGCCAAAACTGCCACAGGTAAGCAGCTCTGGCTTTAGCAACTGGTGGTGACATTATGTAGAGAGAGACCACTGACCGTGGTAATAATAATAATATTCTTCGCGTTCTAGTACTCGCGAGGTACAAAGAAGCATCAGCGAATAACTTGGTTGTATTTACAGGATTCCCGTAATAAATTTATCTGTAGACTGCGATAAGACACGTTAAACATGAGTGACCTTGGCTGTGTAGATAGACGTGCCTGAATATGGAAAATGAAATCCTATTAGAGCACGAAAATCTCATGAACGTTTTAAAATTGTCTTGGCATTTTATAGTCTGTTTACAGCTGTCGCTCAATCTATAGCCGGTCGACATGATTCTTGTTCAATCCCATAAGATTAAACAGACGAGAACGATCAAAAGGCCCCTGGGTGGTCAACACAACTGCCTCATTTATTTCTCATCATCAAACGACTTATTCAGGTCCGCTCAAATCAAAACCCATTTGCCGACCGCTGACATAACATGCCGTTTGTCCCTTTTACGGTCTTCATATCGAACGCCATACCGCTCGCCTTTCAGTGTCACGAAACCCAAATTATGGCAAACAGTTGCTTTTCCTTCCCTCTTCTCGGTCTGCCGTCAGCCCGATCCTTGGAACGTGTTCACTTACCTGAGTCCAGACAGACCGGTTCCGACGGTCGGACACAATTCCTCATCATCATCGAATTACCCATCGGACCGGCTTTGTACTTTTGGCGCCCAGCTCGAGATTTAGCCAAGGTTGCATTCATGAGTGATAACAAACTCGGTTGTCCAACAGAAACACTTGTTTTATCGAGCATTCTGCTCATAAGTAAACCTTCATAATATGGGCTAAAGTTATCTATTTATTGAATAGCAAATTCTTTTATTAACTGTGATCTAATAATCACCGTTAGTCACGGACAGAAACATTTTCGATTAGAACTGACTTTGACTTGCATCAAAATTGACCATGTGCCACGATCATTTAAGCTGTGTTAATCGCTTACGTCGTTATTATGACAGTGAGGCAGACAGTGAGAAGTGGTAAAATTCTTTGATGCCAAAATGCAGAAAATAATGACTTAATTAAAAACCTTGGCCGATTTAAAATTTTGTGTAAGCTTTCCCAGTGTCTTAAACTAAACAAAGGCAAAATTTATATAAAATTAAACTAATAAACTATGTCAAGAGCATATCCCTCATGACAGAAACCAGTCACATCAGAAAATAACCAGAGTTATCTATGTATGTTGCAATTTTACGATAGCATATCGTTTCTTTAATCCTGACGCATATTCACACCAATATTTCATGCACTAATGTCCAGATAGAGTTCAGCAATACTTAAACGCTCCAACCGTCAGCGGATGTGGGGTAGGCATTAGTCGCACAATAAATCGGAGAATATAATTATCTTGTGCAATAGCGGAGGCTCCCGATAACCTTACGCGTTAATTTTGTTGTTGGATGCGCGGTATATGGTGGCCTGAAAAACAGTAACAAAACGGACATTTCCAAAAGGAAATTCTTCGGAAAAAGTTGCCTATCTTTCCTATTCCCGTCCAATTTGTTCAATCTGACATGGATAAAATGATTAAATCTTACAAACGGATCAAATGAAAATCTAATGAGGATAAGGGGCATTTCGTCGTTGTGGTGACGGAGACATTCCTTGGTTTCCAAGAAAGCAGAAAATATAAAGAAACGACAGTGTCGCCGAAAGAGTCAGTGTCTTGTTCTCTCAGGACTTGGCAAACATGTCAACCTGCGTAAAGCGATCTCCTTCCGATTTGACTTGAGTCAGGTGAAGTACACTTCGGTCGAGAACACGCTTCACATAAAATCACGGCCTGAGTTTAGGCCCTATCAAAATGTTTCATGATCTGAAGTGGTGATTAAATGAAGTACCTAAGCAGTTGACACTGAAGTCTAAGTTCTGAAACTTATTGCTGTATGGGAAAAAATAATTTTACGTTGGAACTGTTGGACGCCACATCAAAATGACCAAAAGAAATACTGAAGGGTAGTGGAGGGCTCGTCGAATATCATTGTTTATTCATGTTGGATCTCTGGAAATACACGCGCAAATTGCTGTGAATTAATCTCCCCTCATTTTCCCTAACGGACCCCTAAACTGTCTTGGCTGGCATACGTATGTGGCAGATAAAATGGGATATCGACTAAATTTATAGCTCACTTGCTCGCTAGATAACTCCAAGGCTTGAGACCTACTATCGAAAAAATCAGTTGGGTCTAGCTGAATATGACGTATACGAATTGAAACATTTTTTTCTGTACTTCACCGATTACTGAAGCAGAGAGCGTGCATATGACGTTTGTTGAATAGGTATCAGTAAGACCCACATGAATATATATATATATATATAGGGCAGTAATAAACAATTCAAATTAACAAGCCAAGCATCCGGATGAAATGATAAGTAGTCAAGATCTGATGACAGGAAGAACTGTAGGAGGGCCGGAATTGTATACTTATTGGTCTTCTCTTTAGAGACCAAAATAACTTCCAGATGGTCGAAAGTGCCGAAAACCAATAAAAAAACGCCAAACCACAGCAACCTCGCTGTTCGCCATCGGAATTTGGAAAGGTCAGCACAGTAAAGCCATACGTGCACGACGATCAAAGCCAGTTCTACAATTAAATATTGAGATTATTGCAGTGGGGAAGCGAAAGTAGAAAGCTTCTGTTGGTCGATTTCGCCTTCGCAGAAACAATACAGTGACGAACAAGCTCACACGTATCCTAGCCCTAGTAAAAATTGAATTTTATTTCTTCTATGTAAGGAGCAGGGTAGTTGTATGCAAAGGGCCTAGACAGTATTACCTCTTTCGGATCGTTAATATAATCCCAAAAACAACGTGGTTTTGGATGTTCTATTGAAAATGCAGATTAACTGATGGATTCAGAATAGTGTCCTCTGCAGATTAGTTTGATAATGAGTTCTATGTTCTCGATAAAGAAACAAGATAGAGTTCACGGCGAAACCAAATAATCTGAAATGTATTGGGCCTAATCATCCCCGTTGAAGACTGGGATTGTGATATATTATATCCTGAATACGGGCCAAGGTGTTTGGAGTGATTTAACGGAAGCACTTTAAAACAAAATGCTCCAGGGCCAAGCCCAGTAACGATTGATTATTTTCTCGCTGCATGTTGGACATATTTCGAAAGATACCATAGGTCGCTCAGCCTCTAACGATTTTAGAGTGACAGACGCTTAATCCATCTGGCCAGTGCTTGTTTGTACATCGTAATTTCGCCGAAGATGACAGTACCAAAAACAGGTTTACCAACTACTTCCTGATTCTATTTTGGTGGACAAAAGCGCTACCTCATTTAATTTAGGTTGCGCGAGTGCAGTGAAAGGAGTGCATTTTAGGCGGACCCAAGGGCTTTCGGCAGCATCATGCATAAATACCAATATTATTCTGAAACTAGGTAAAATTCTGTAATGAAGCACAGACGATTCAGGCACCGTAACCGTCTTGTTACCCGTGCGTTGTTATCTCTCGCAGGCCTATTAGCCGGACGAAATTACAAACACTCAAAATCCTCGATGGTCAACAAACCAGCCTTTCACTGTTTTACGATAACAATTCTTCCAAATTTGGTATTAACATAAAAACTAGAGGGACTATATAGCCTAATCAGTGTAAATGTAGAAACTCACATCCTGTGCTTGGGAATTCAGCGCAACAAACCCCCCACCATGAATGTGGAACAACAGGTAGGGTGAGAGATCATCCAAAGAGCTTTCCTGAACGGCCTGTGGTGCAAAAAGGGAAGGGGTTGCAGGTGGTGTGGAATAGCTCATCGATCCCGGGTTGGACACTTCCCAATGCATGTCAAAGGAGGAACAACTGAATTTCCGCGAACCCGCTCCTGACCTCTGCGAATTGAGGTCTGTCTCACTAGCCCGACTTGGTCTCCGAGAAGACTGAAAGACGCTGCTGATCAGGTTTGGCTGAGCCCACTCCATACCCGGCCGGATACGACAGCTCAATAATCGTACACTCAATGGGGCAGGACCAAGATGAGCCGCAGGACAAGGAACAACTACAGAGGCTATTAGAAACGGGACAGGATGAACATCAAAATGAAAACCGATAAAACACAATGATACCTACACAACCCCTGATAATGAAAGACTAACAATTCTGAATGGGCCGTTTTCATTTCGAAGGTGAAACACAACATCCAAAAAGCCTGCACATTTGTGTATGGAGTACATCGAGCGAACCTTCTTAGTTCACTCCGAAGATTAATAATTATTCAGTTGCAAACATGCACAAAGCGACCACTAAAATCTGTTATAACTGAGTGCCTTTCCTAGCTGTGCACCTTTAGTATTCAACAGTTTATGCCTAACTCCACCTGGCACGACGTTCGCACTATTTAGAAGGCCAGCAGCTGCAATCCCAGCCCTACTGCTGATGTTTGCAGTACACGCCAATCCGCTATTACGCGGATCATTAACACGAGGGTTTGTGCTATTCAGATCCCTGATAGTCGGTTGCCATCACTAGAAATGCTAGAGACGATGGAGCATGTTCCTCTCAAAATACAACAAAAATGCATACAGCATAGGAAACTATCGACCCCAGGACGAACACTGAAAACTGGCAGAAATTTGACCTAACATGGATAAACGACATATCGAATAACGAAGGGATAGAGATTGCTTCACTTGCGTGAAAAAAGTATAATGACCAACCACTACAGAACGTGGTCTACAAAAACAGCTAATCTGGTTGTAAAATGCGCAGCGCATTTTCAGAGACAAATGCTTCAGGTACTTCGTTCCGCGGACTAGTTGGCGACTAGAGGATAGTATGACGTCGCGGTAATGTACTATACGGGACAAGCATGCCACAACATAGACAATTGATATGATAGTCATCCGACTATGAAATCAAGAAATCCCTCTGACCGGTTGATTAAAGACAGCAACGATCCATGGAAGGTAGACCACCAATCTAAAATGTATCTATAAGTACGTATTATTATACATACATATATGGCTAAGAACGGCAAACTACTGTCAACGGAACTCAGCAGTCAATAGTCATTTTGTAAATATATATTTAGTCATGTATATATGTATATATATATATATTTGACAACGAGTCCTAGTTTGGATCGAAACGTCACGATAAACGTATTAACTCAGTGTACGCCTTCTCAACCCTCAAAATATATATGTATATATATACGCATGCATTTCAACTGAGCGGTAATAAAACGGATAAACCACAGAACCAAAAGATATAATGAGAAGAAAGATGCGTATGTGGGACATCCAAGTAAGCTTCAGCTTGTTGATTCTGGTTTCAAAAATAGAAAGATTGTACGTTGTCGAGAAAGCGGAACGAGGAATGGTGTTCCAGAGCTTCGAAGATGGTGGAGTAAAGAAAGACTGAAATAAAGAACTCCGACATTTAAGGATTGAAGACTTAGTACGGATGATCTGACGCCTGAATACGAGGACAACGAGAGAAAATCACGGAAGGAAAACTGCCAAAGCGAGTTCTAAAGAACAGAAATCAAAACGTCAGAGATAGAAGAGAAGCCGTGAACCAAGCGATCGGCGGTAACTAAGCAACTGAATATTTGAGGCCAGAGAGATCAATCGAACGGTTTTTTGTTGAATCTGTTCAAGAAGATTAATAACTGCAGACGAAGTTCTAGCCCATACATGACTGCAGTATTCGAGCGTCAGATAGATTTGAGCTCTGAATACAAGAAGGAGGTGAGTGGATGCAAAAAGCATCTGCGCGGAGTAGAAAACCAACTTTGCAGACAGCACGAAAGGTAAGTGTCAAAACTAAGAAAGATTGACATAGAGAAATATTTATGGACAATCCCAGTAGTGGAAGTGACTCAGTAGAACGTAGAAAGGTCGAGTTGGAGTTTAACTGGGGAGAATGAGAGAGATGTTTGAATGAAATGGAAAGGAGAGAAG